>JAHHZJ010002883.1:0-63604 GCA_021437245.1 Aegilops speltoides | reverse complement strand
GCATCAAAACCACAACGACATTTCACAATAGACTCCGCTTTAACCTTCTCAAGGACCGGCGAGCTACACTCGTTCAACTAAAGTGAGAGAGATGACACCCGCCAACCACCTTTAAGCAACGAGTGCTCAGAGCGGTGAAACCAGCCTCGCAGAAGCGCACGCTGTAATGTCGGTCCGGCCGCTTCATCTCACAATACCGCTGAACCAAAGTATGACATGCTGGTAGGTAGTATGACTTGTATCGCCCACAACTCACTTGTGTTCTACTCTGCAAAACATCAAACCATAGAAAAACCTAGGCTCGGATGCCATCGCTGGGGAACGAGTAATTTCAAAAATTTCCACGCACACGCAAGATCATGGTGATGTATAGCAACGAGAGGGGAGAGGTTGTCTACGCACTCAGAGACCCGGCGGAATCGATCACAACGTAGAGGAAGTAGTCGACGCTCTCCTCGCGATCCGACCGATCCCGCGCCAGCATTCGCGCGCCTCGAGTTCTTGACACACGACAGCTGATGACGCCCTCAGATCTCGATCCAGCCGAGTGTCGAGGGAGAGTTCCACAAGACGACGGCATGGTGACGATCTTAATGTTCTATCGGCAGGCTTCGCTTAAGCTTCATGACGACATGACCGAGGTGGAATATGGTGGAGGGGGCACCGCACACGGCTATGGAACGATCCGTAGATCAAACTTGTGTGTATAGGGTGCCCCCCGCCTCAGATATAAAGGAGGGAGGGGGAGGTGCGGCCGCCCAAGGGAGGCGCTGCCGAGGAGTCCTACTCCCACCGAGTAGGACTCCCTTCCTAGTTGGAGTAGGATTGGGGAGGGGAAGAGAGGGGGCGCCGCCTCCTTGTCCTATTCGGACTAGGGGAGGGCGCGCCTGCCTGCCCCGGCCGGCCCCTCCTCTTCCCTCGAGTCCCACTAAGGCCCATTTAGTTCCCGGGGTTCCAGAACCTCCTTGCATCTCAGAATTTCGATTTCACCCTAACCATTCCGACTCCAAATATAGGCTTCCAATATATCAATCTTTATGTCTCGACCATTTCGAGACTCCTCGCCATGTCCTTGATCACATCGGACTCAACTTCTTCGTACATCAAAATACATAAACTCATAATAACCGCCATCGAAACCTTGCTGCAGGGATCCTACGGTTCGAGAACACGTAGACATGACCGAGACATGTCTCCGGTCAATAACCAACAGCGGACCTGGATGCCCATATTGGTTCCTACATATTCTACGTAAGATCTTTATCGGTCGACCGCATAACAACATACGTTGTTCCTTTGTCATCGGTATGTTACTTGCCCGAGATTCGATCGCGTGATCCAATACCTAGTTCAATCTCGCTACCGCAAGTCTCTTTACTCGCTCCGTAATACATCATCTCACAGCTAACTCATTAGTTGTATTGCTTGCAAGGCTTCAGTGATGTGTATTACCGAGAGGGCCAGAGATACCTCTCCGACAATCGGAGTGACAAAACCTAATCTCAAATACGCCAACCCAACATCTCCTTTGAGACACCTATAGTACTCCTTTATAATCACCCACCATGCTAGACATTTGGTAGCACCCAAAGTGTTCCTCCGAAAACGGAGTTGCATAATCTCATAGTTACAGAACATGTATAAGTCGTGGATAAAAGCAAGAGCAACATACTAAACGATCGTGTGCTAAGCTAATGGAATGGGTCATGTCAATCGATCATTCTACTAATGATGTGACCTTGTTAATCAAATAACAACTCCTTGTTCATGGTCGTGAAACATAACCATCTTTGATTAACAAGCTAGTCTAGTAGAGGCATACTAGTGACATCTTTGTTTGTCTATGCATTCACACATGTATCATGTTTCCGGTTAATACAATTCTAGCATGAATGATAAACATTTATCATGAAATAAGGAAATAAATAATAACTTTATTATTGCCTCTAGGGCATATTTCCTTCACTACTTTCCAAATTGAGAGAAGGTACAATTACCTCATCAAATTCTACTTTCCACCCACTCACTTCTTTCGAGAGAAACTCCTTCTCTAGAAATGTTCCATTCTTTGGCAACAATGATCTTGCCTTCGGATTTGTGGTAGAAGGTGTACCCAGTTGTTTCCTTAGGGTATCCTATGAAGACACACTTCTCCAATTTGGGTTTGAACTTATCAGGATGAAACCTTTTGACATAAGTGTCGCAACTCCAAACTTTAAGAAACGACAGCTTAGGTTTCTTGCCAAACCACAGTTCATACTGTGACGTCTCAACGGATTTAGACGGTGCCCTATTTAACGTGAATGCAGCTGCCTCTAATGCATAACCCCAAAATGATCGTAGTAAATCAGTAAAAGACATCATAGATCGCACCATATATATATATATATATCTAATAAAGTACGGTTACGATGTTCGGACACACCATTACGCTGTGGTGTTCCAGGTGGCGTGAGTTGTGAAACTATTCCACGTTGTTTTAAATGAAGGTCAAACTCGTAACTCAAATATTTGCCTCCGCGTTCAGATCATAGAAACTTTATTTTCTTGATATGATGATTCTCCACTTCACTCTGAAATTCTTTGAACTTTTCAGATGTTTCAGACTTGTGTTTCATTAAGTAGATATACCAATATCTGCTCAAATCATTTATGAAGGTCAGAAAATAACGATACCCGCCGCGTGCCTCAACACTCATCGGACCGCATACATCGTTATGTATTATTTCCAATAAGTCATCGGCTCGCTACATTGTTCAGGAGATCGGAGTTTTAGTCATCTTGCCCATGAGGCATGGTTCGCAAGTATCAAATGATTCATAATCAAGTGATTCCAAAAGTCCATCTGCATGGAGTTTCTTCATGCGCTTTACACCAATATGACCTAAACGGCAGTGCCACAAATATGTTGCATTATCATTATCAACTTTGCATCTTTTGGCATCAATATTATGAATATGTGTATCACCACAATCGAGATCCAACAGAAATAGACCACCCTTCAAGGGTGCATGACCATAAAAGATATTACTCATATAATTAAATAGAGCAACCATTATTCTCTGATTTAAATGAATAATTGTTTCGCACTAAACAAGATCCAGATATAATGTTCATGCTCAACACTAGCACCAAATAACAATTATTCAGGTCTAAAACTAATCACGAAGGTAGATGTAGAGGTAGTGTTCCGATGGCGATCACATCGACCTTGGAACCATTCCCGACGCGCATTGTCACCTCGCCCTTAGCCAAACTTCGTTTAATCCGTAGCTCCTATTTCGAGTTACAAATATGAGCAACCGAACCAGTATCAAATACCCAAGCGCTACTACGAGCATTAGTAAGTTACACATCAATAACATGTATATCAAATATACCTTTGTTCACTTTGCCATCCTTCTTATCCGCCAAATACTTGGGGCAGTCCCGCTTCTAGTGATCAGTCCCTTTGTAGTAGAAGCACTCAGTTTCAGGCTTAGGTCCAGCTTTGGGCTTCTTCCCGGGAGTGGCAAATTTCTTGCCATTCTTCTTGAAGTTCCCCTTCTTTCCCTTGCCCTTTTTCTTGAAACTAGTGATCTTGTTAACCATCAACACTTGATGCTCCTTCTTGGTTTCTACCTCCGCAGCTTTGAGCATTGCGAAGAGCTCGGGAATTGTCTTCTCCATCCCTTTATATTATAGTTCATCATGGAGCCTTTGTAGCTTGGTGATAGTGATTGAAGAACTCTGTCAATAACACTATCATCTGGAAGATTAACTCCCAGCTGAGTCAAGTCATTATGATACCCAGACATTTCGAGTATGTGTTCACTGACAGAACTGTTCTCCTCCATCTTGCAGCTATAGAACTTGTTGGAGACTTCATATCTCTCAACCCGGGCATTTTCTTGAAATATTAACTTCAACTCCTGGAACATCTCATATGCTCTATGATGTTCAAAACGTCTTTGAAGACCCGATTCTAAGCCGTAAAGCATGGCACACTGAACTATCGAGTAGTCATCAGATCGAGCTTGCCAAACGTTCAAACAATCAGTGATTGTAAGTGCATCTAGTGCCCCTTAGTGATTTTGGTGTATTGAAGACTTATAGGTTAAGGGACTGATGCGTTTGTGAGTGTACATAGGTCTATAAGTCTATGAGGAGTTTGATATTTACAGAGAAAGTCGAATTTCTAAAAATGAAGTTCTTCGATCAAGACTTTGATATTCTCAAGACTTTCAAGATTTTGAAAGTGAAGAAAATGGTGTGACCTTGAAGACTTGATATTCACTTGAGGAACATGAAGCGTGAAGACTTTTGTTTTCGTAGTTTCATTTTTCTTTCTTGAGTCATAGGAAACACCGCATCGTTAAAGGGGTCGAGGAAATACTAAGGAAAAATTTCCATGTGATGCTCAACTCAAAATCTCTACACCTACCAATCCTTCGAGTGAAGCCATTGAAATCTCATACGCTTCACCAATTTCTTCAAGGATGAGACGCAGCTTCTTCCGTCACCGAGGACTTTGCTCGATCGAGGAGTTAGGAATTCGCCGCGCGAATTGCCTACACAAAGGAGGAACATGATAGCCCCGAGGAATTTGAGAGTCAAATTTCCGATCGCTGTCGTGCTACGCTACCGCTGTCCCAAAATATCTTATCCACCTAACGGTCATATCATTGAAGGGCATTTATGTCTTATCATGTCGGCTGCTCCTAGGCTATAAATAGTCACTTCTACAACCACTAGCTGGTTGGTCTGCCCGAGAGAACTTGACACTTGTCATTTGAGAGCAACCCATCCTCCGTGGACTTTGAGCGAAAATCATCAAGTGAGGAAAATCCCAAAACCAAACCCCCACAAACCCAAAGTGATTGAGCATCACTGAAGAAATTGATCCTTTGTGGATCCGACGCTTGTTACCTTTGAAGACTGTGGCTTTTCTAGACGGTTAGGGCGCCAAGGTCTAGAGCATCCAAGATGAATTGTGGATTGCCGAGTGACCAAGTCTGTGAAGGTTTGAAGTCACCAAGACTTACCACGAGTGATTGGACGAGGCCTCGCGTGGTCTTAGTTCAAGGAGAATAGGTGAGGACTGGTGTCCCGAAGTTGCGGCTCGTAGATCGTGTCCGGATCACAGGTCTCGAAGTTTAAATACTCACCGCTTCCAACCGACGCATAACCGAGACAACAGTTGGAACTGGTTTACCAAATCATTGTCTTCACCAACTAACTGGTTCTATCTCCTCAACCCTTTCATTTCCTCATTATTGTGTTGAATGTTTGTTCATATCTGTGCTTGAAGACTTTAACTGAAGACTTTCACAAATGTAACGCCCTCGATGCGGCTATATCTCCCACGTGTCGAAGCACGACTTAGAGGCATAACCGCATTGAAAGCAATGTCGCAAGTGAGGTAATCTTCACACAACCCATGTAATACATAAGGGAAAGAGATACATAGTTGGCTTACAATCGCCACTTCACACAATACATGAGTAAAGCATTACATCATCCAGATACAATCAAGGTCCGACTACGGAACCAAAATAAAGAAGAACCCCAAATGCATAAAGGTCCCCGATCGACCCCAACCGGGCTCCACTATCGATCAACTAGAACGAAACAACACAAAGGGCAAGATCTTCATCGAGCTCCTCCTGAGCTCAGATGCGCCACCGCACGGTTTCATCGGCACCGCAAACTGGTTTTGAAGTATCCGTGAGCCACGAGGACTCAAAGAATCCCATTACCATGGGTATCAAGACTAGCAAAGCTTAATGGGAAAGGAAGGGGTAAAGTGGTGAGGTTGCAGCAGCGACTAAGCATGTATGGTGGCTAGCATACGCAAATGAGAGCGAGAAGAGAGCAAAAGGAACGGTCGTGAAGCTAGCAATGATCAAGAGGTGATCCTGAACTCCTACTTACGTCCAACATAACCCAGAAACCGTGTTCACTTCCCGGACTCAGCCGAGAAGAGACCATCACGGCTACACACGCGGTTGATGCGTTTTAATTCGGATCTGGTGTCAAGTTATCTACAACCGACATTAACAAATTCCCATCTCGCCACATAACCGCGGCACGGCTCTCGAAAGTTTAAACCCGCAGGGTGTCCCAACTTAGCCCATGACAAGCTCTCGCGATCAACGGGAATAGACCTTCTCCAGAAGACCCGATCAGCCTCTAATCCCGGTTTACAAGACATTTCGACAATGGTAAAACAAGACCAAAGCCGCCTGATGCGCCGGCTAATCCCGATAGGAGCTGCACATATCTCGCTCAGTGGCAACACCGATGAGACATCCTACGAGTAAAACCAGACTCGAGTTGCCCGAGGGGCCCCGCAGCTTACTCTGGTTCGACCAACACTTAGACAAGCACCGCCCGGGGGCTAAATAAAGATGACCCTTGGGTTGGCGACCCAAGGAAGGATATAGGTGGTGGTGAGGCAAATGGTAAAACCAAGGTTGGGCCTTGCTGACAAGTTTTATTCAAAGCGAACTATCGGGGGTCCCATAAATCACTCGACCGCTAGGAACGCAAAATCCGGGAACATAACACCGTATGACGGAAACTAGGCGGCAAGAGGGAACAAAACACTGTGCATAACGCCGAGCCTTCCACCCTTTACCAAATATATAGATGCATTAATAATATAAGAGATATTGTGATATCCCAACATAACCCTCGCCCACCATGGAGCAATCTTCAACTTCACCGCAACTAGCAACGCTATAAGAGGGGCTGAGCAAAGCGGTAACATAGCCAAACAACGGTTTGCTAGGAATGGTGTCAAAGGTTAGAGGTTCATGGCAATTTTGGGATGGCTTGATAAACAGTAATAGGTAGCGCAAAGATAGCGATAGAACGAAGCAACTAGCATAGCAATGATAGTAGTGAGATCTGTGGTAGCGGTCATCTTGCCCAAATCGCTAGGAAGAAGAACGAGTCCATGAAGAAGACAAACGGACGAGTCGAACGAATCCTCACAATCGCAACATTACCGAACTAAGAAGCAACACCGAAAGAAACAAACAACATGTTAAACAACCATCACATAAGCATGGCGTGATGCACAATCAAGTATGATGCATGTCCGGTTTAATGAGGCATGGCATGGCAAAGTGCAACACACAATACTACAAGTTAGTGATTTCAATATGCAACGAAGTTGCATATTGACAAAACACCACATCCGAAGTTATTTAGTTCGCCTCGCTTAAACTACCAAGCAATATTAAATGTTGTTAAACATGGCAAGGTGTAACAAAATTAAACTAACTATTTAGGCAAGTTTAAATGAGGCCGAACAACAAACAACATTTCCGGAAAAACCTCATATGCAATTTATGAATTTGCTACTGTTCTGCCCTAAAACATATTTTAAAGTTGTTAAACAGGAAAATAAGGTGGACCATGTTAATCTAGGCATTTTTCCACCCCATTTACATATAAAGAACATTTAAAACCGAGCTACGGTTATTTAGTTATGAATTAAATCATTTTAGCATGGCATTTGAGCAAATTTAAACAAACAGCATTTTAAACATTTTAAACATGGATGAAAGTGGCATATTATGAAACTAGGCAAAATTTTAAGCATTTTATATATATAAATTATTTTAATCCGATGCACAGTTTAAGAGTTATTAAATGCATGATGCTTAGGGGTTTTTCTGCAAAACAGGAATTTACTGGATAATTAGCAAAATCGCAGGATCGAAAAATGTAAGCGGGTCAAATCGCAGGCCGCCCAACTGAAAAAAACAAAGGAGGGCGCTGGGGTGGCTCTCACCCATGGGCTTCGCCCGCCGGAGGAGAGGCTCGGCAGAAGGGGCGCCGAGCCTTGGCGATGCCTGGCCGAGATCATGCTAGCGAGCTGGCTCGGGCGCTGGCCGGGCAGCCCACGCACTGGCCAACAAGGGTCAACGCACACGGGGCGGCAGCGTTCATTCTCCCAAAGGAAGCAGAGGATGGACTTGGCGCGAGGACGGCGTAAAGAGGACCCCTGTTCAAAGTGGCAGAGTCGGCCAAGGCGAGGTGCTCCCACGAGGGACTTATGGGCAGGTCATGGAACCACCGGATCCAAAGCGGAGTGACCGGATCAGGGCAGCGGGGCGATGAACGTGTGGCGGCCATGGTGGTTCCCTGTGAGAGAGAGAGAGATGTGAGAAAGGGGAGGGAAGCACGGGGAGGAAGGGAACGACATGGGTGGAGAGGAGCGGGACGAGGCTCGCCTGGGGCTGCTGCTGCGGCGGCGCTCATCTGCTGGTTCAGCGGCGGCCGGCGGGGCGCTGAGCTGCTTGCTCGGGGACGAGCACGGGAGGCAGGGAGCTGGGGCGCTGCGGGAACAAGAGGAGAGGTGCTCGGGCGCGCGAGAGGACCGGCGAGATGGCGCCTCGGTGGTCGTGTTTCACGAGGGCGAGATGGAGGGGAGCACGGGCTTCATCCAGGCAAAGGAGGAGGCTGCCGGACGGAGGCGGGAGGAGGCTGCAGCGCCGTGGTTGGTGGATCGAGAGGAGTGGCTGGTGGATCTCGCCAAGTGGAGGCAGGGACTCGGGTACGCCGATTAAGTAGGAGAGAGCGGCGGCATGGGATTGAGGGATTTGGTCCGCTTAGGTCTAGGGTTAGGCAAGATATATAGCAAGGATTTGGTTTGGGGCTATTTCGTCCCTTCGATCGAAATCAGACGGTCGGAAAAAAATAAGTTAGGGAGTCCAATAAATAAAACGAAGATGTTTTATAGATGTTAGGGGATGATCCGGATCCAACGATCGCGACCGTGCAGTTCGGGTTTCGGGGCAAGTTTCGGACGCGCGCGTGAGGGGGCTGCAAGCTGGCAAGAGAGGTTAGGTGGCCACGGTCAAGAGGGAAGCGAAACCCGGTTGGTCTGGAACGGTCAGCGCGGGCAAGGCGATCCGAGGGAAGGTGATGAAGGCAAAGGGAGAAACGACAACGACGAATGAATGCAAGTTTTTAAAATATGACGGCAACGGAGTGCCGATGCAATGTGAATGATGCGATGAGATGAAATGCAAGACAAGAACAAAAGCAAAACAAAAGACAAAAACCGAACCACGGAGAAAAATAAAATATGGCATCTCCTAAAAGGCAGGAGTTGGAGTTACTTAATATGGAAAGTTGCATCCGGGTGTTACAACACTCCACCATTACGAGAGGATCTCGCCCCAGATCTAGGATGGCACCGAGGGAAAACGGAAGAGGAAGAGAAGAGGTAAAACTAAGTTGCTTTTTTGACCAATGAGTGAAACCAAAGAACCTTGAGAGGTTGAACAAATTGAAAGAAACAAAACAACGGAGATGACCAAGATTGCAAACAATTCGCTGGACAAGAGGAACAAGGAATATGATGAGAACCAAGAGGTTTAGTGATAAGATAGATATTGAAACCACTCCGTTAAAACTAGATAGAGGAGGAATAAGATTGATATAATTTGGGCAAGACTCGATCGAAATGGAAGGAATTGAACATGAACTTGACAAGATGAGAGGATACATGATGAAATCAACAACACACCGCCTCCGAATTGAAAGAATGGCACAAGGGGTAAGAAACATTACAAACCGCACCCCGCTGAGAAGGGAGGCAAAACTTGATAAGATGAGAGAACTCGAATGAAACACGACACTCCGCTAAATGGATAAGCATGAAAAGAACACGATCCTCGACAGTAACAAGATGATGATTGAAGAGCACAACATCACAATGCCTCCGAACGAAAGAATAGAAGCTAGACCATTGGGATAAAGGGACGGAGAAGAAAATGACAACTTCTACCACAATTGAATTTGGAAGGCATCCTTGCAAGAAGAAGAATAGAGTTGTTGGAAGACCAACAACGAAAAGAATAAGTTTGTAGGGCTTATGGAAACATCTCAACATTATGAGGTGACAACCGCCACTAACGGAAACAATTGCTTGCTTGAGATTAACGAAGAGATGAAAGCTTGTTCCATCAAGATGGAAAAGAGATAACTTGGGTCATTAATAAGCACCAAAATAGCAACATTCCTTAGGGAAGGCTTTAGGTGAAATCTATACCAAGATAACTCCAATGAAGAGGTTGACAGTTGAAAAGATCTCTTGAACAAAGAGGAAATGATGGATTTAAATATGTCATTCTTGAAAACTTGTGAATCATGAAACGCGAAGGGAAATTATCAAGAATGACCTAACACCACCTCAGAAGATAAGGTAGAAAGAATTGCACTTTGGAATGCAAGATGAAGAATGCTTGAACTCCTCAAAACAAGACATGTGTTGGACACCATGTTTAATTTTTGAGTATAGCTTGGCTGATCTTAACTTCAAGAGAAATCTTGAAGAACAATTGAAGAATGAAAAGAATCCTTGACGAACCACCACTCCGGTAATAAACGGATGATAAAAAGAAAGAGAAGTTGAAAACACAAGGTGAAGCCTTGCAGTGATAAGATGAAGCTTCGCGATGAGATAGTGCGGAAAACTTGGAACTCCAGAAAAAGAATAGATGAAACACTAGAACCGAGAATTACTTCATCATGAACAATCTCCGGATGAAAAGAATTGAATCACCTCGAGGAAATAAGAATAAGATTTATTGTATGCTTATCCTTCATCAAATTAAATTGATGCCAAGCAATGGATTTGGCATACTACTTATTCCCATTGAAAAAGGATTAAGAGAGATATAGCGTAAACTTGAGAAGGTATTGATGGAATCACCGGTGGGATTTGGAAAACAACGAATGAATTGATATGATAACGAAGGAAGTGAAATCTTGAACGAACCACCATAAGATTTGAAAATGAAAGTAGCAAAGACACAATTCACCGGGAAGAATTGGAAAATAATTGAGGGGATTTAGATACAAGAGAACGAAGAGAACATGAACTGATTAGAGGATATTTGAACGAATCACCGGTAAGATTTGGAGAACGATAGCTACACGCTGAGAATGAAGAATTATGACATGATGGACTTCGGAGGAAAGAAATGGAAACAACTCATGAAATGCTCCGGATGGTAAGAAAAGAGTTGTCACAATCAAAACAATTATGAGAGGATGGCATCAAGCTTGAACTACGATCTTGAAAAGAAATGAGAAATAACTCCGGGGAATCAAGAGTCGTAAGATCCTCGGAAAAGACCTGTGGGTTAGGGCCTTCTAAAGAAAACACCGTTGGAAATGATTTAAAAGAGATGTTGCACCGGTTGAATTAAATGACTTGAATGAGATACCAATCTCGAAAGAGCTTGAACGAATGCAGAGTGGAAACACGAATCTTCGAGATATCTTGAGCACTCCGAATAACAAATAGCTAGAAGTAGAATGATAATGAGGTGCACCGCATGAGAAGACATTGAAATGAGGAAAAGGTATGATCAACAAAACTTGACTTGAATCCACCGGAGAAGAGAAAGGAATGAGGAATGACGAACTAGTAGAACATCTTCTTGAGAACCACCGGTAAGAACATTGATGGAAAAGAATGGAGAAACTTCACAAAAATAAAAGGATACTTGGTAAGGAAATCTTAGTCCTTGAGGAAAAGGGTGGAGGGCGGAAAAACAAAGGCAACTTGGAGACGGATGTAACAAACACCGCTGAGAAGAAATGATAATTGGTCTTGCTGATGTTGAAGTGATCGGATCCACTTGAAGAGAAACACGCCGTTGAAAAGGATTGACATGACAATCTCGATGATCAAAAGGATTAATATTCACATAGCAATATGAGAGCATCGCTTAGGAGAAGGTATGGATTCAACATTTGACTTCAAGCAACTCAATACCACAAATAAAACAAAACAAAGGATTTGGCTTGCGTATAAGCCGAAACAAACATATGATAGAGATTTACCCAATCCCTATCATGCATCTGTCGGAAAGATATTCTAGGAGCTACTTGAATTCCTCCTATAAACTCCCAAACTTTCTCGTTATGCAACTGTGTTGGGGATACAGGAAGCAATATATCTCACCCAAACTAACAATACCTACATCCAAGCTATATCCATCCGCAACACATAACCAAGAAAACTCCGAAATCATGTACCTCAACCTTCAAAAGCATCCGTTATACAAGTCATGGCAATACTCCCAGACTCACCTCAAGATCGGGTTATCGGGTTATCTCACCAACAATCGCATAAAAGAGATTTTCGATGTCAAGCATTAAACTCGTATTCCAAATCGCAACGATAAAATTATGACGACAACACCTCGAGCTCAACTCCCCGACACTTCCACTAAACCCCGACAGAGGCACCAAGACAATGTTCTCATCATAAAACCATCGAACGATTCCAAGATACCCGCTGATCCTAAAAAAAAATTTAGTGAAATTTGAGGAGAGGAAAGACAAAACATCTACGCCAGAGACCTCACCAGAGCGATTTAAGGACCGAGGAGTAAAAGAATTCTAACTCTCCGATATATATAATCCTAAATGACTCAAAACATTTTTCTAGACACAACTCGCCGCTAAAAACGATCAAGCAAAGGGGGCTCCTAAGGTCGGGAAGGCTCGACACCAACTTGTAACGCCTCGATGCGCTATATCTCCCACGGTCGGGCACGACTTAGAGGCATAACCGCATTGAAAGCAATGTTGCAAGTGAGGTAATCTTCACACAACCCATGTAATACATAAGGGAAAGAGATACATAGTTGGCTTACAATCGCCACTTCACCCAATACATGAGTAAAGCATTACATCATCCAGATACAATCAAGGTCCGACTACGTAACCAAAATAAAGAAGAACCCCAAATGCATAAAGGTCCCCGATCGACCCCAACCGGGCTCCACTATCGATCAACTAGAACGAAACAACACAAAGGGCAAGATCTTCATCGAGCTCCTCCTTGAGCTCTGGATGCGCCACCGCATGGTTTCATCGGCACCGCAAACTGGTTTTGAAGTATCCGTGAGCCACAAGGACTCAAAGAATCCCATTACCATGGGTATCAAGACTAGCAAAGCTTAATGGGAAAGGAAGGTAAAGTGGTGAGGTTGCAGCAGCGACTAAGCATGTATGGTGGCTAGCATACGCAAATGAGAGCGAGAAGAGAGCAAAAGGAACGGTCGTGAAGCTAGCAATGATCAAGAGGTGATCCTCAACTCCTACTTACGCCCAACATAACCCGTAAACCGTGTTCACTTCCTGACTCAGCCGAGAAGAGACCATCACGCTACACACGCGTTGATGCGCTTTAATTCGGATCCGTGTCAAGTTATCTACAACCGACATTAACAAATTCCCATCTCGCCACATAACCGCGGCACGGCTCTCGAAAGTTTAAACCCCGCAGGGTGTCCCAACTTAGCCCATGACAAGCTCTCGCGATCAACGGCGAATAGACCTTCTCCCAGAAGACCCGATCGCCTCGAATCCCGCTTACAAGACATTTCGACAATGGTAAAACAAGACCAGAAAGCCGCCTGATGCGCCGACAATCCCGATAGGAGCTGCACATATCTCGCTCGTGGCAACACCGGATGAGACATCCTACGAGTAAAACCAGACTCGAGTTGCCTCGAGGGGCCCCGCAGTTTACTTGGTTCGACCAACACTTAGACAAGCACCGCCCGGGGCTAAAATAAAGATGACCCTTGGGTTGGCCACCCAAGGGAAGGATATAGGTGGTGGTGAGGCAAATGGTAAAACCAAGGTTGGGCCTTGCCGACAAGTTTTATTCAAAGCGAACCGTCAGGGGTCCTATAATCACCCGACCGCTAGGAACGCAAAATCCGGGAACATAACACCGTATGATGGAAACTAGGCGGCAAGAGGAACAAAACACTGTGCATAAGGCCGAGCCTTCCACCCTTTACCAAATATATAGATGCATTAATAATATAAGAGATATTGTGATATCCCAACATAACCCTCGCCGACCATGGAGCAATCTTCAACTTCACCGCAACTAGCAACGCTATAAGAGGGCTGAGCAAAGCGGTAAGATAGCCAAACAACGGTTTGCTAGGAATGGTGTCAAAGGTTAGAGGTTCATGGCAATTTGGGATGGCTTGATAAACAGGTAATAGGTAGCGCAGCATAGCGATAGAACGAAGCAACTAGCATAGCAATGATAGTAGTTAGATCCAGGGTAGCGGTCATCTTGCCTGAAATCCCGCTAGGAAGAAGAACGAGTCCATGAAGAAGACAAACGGACGTAGTCAAACGAATCCTCACAATCGCAACATTACCGGAACTAAGAAGCAACACCGGAAAGAAACAAACAACATGGTAAACAACCATCACATAAGCATGGCGTGATGCACAATCAAGTATGATGCATGTCCGGTTTAATGAGGCATGGCATGGCAAAGTGCAACACACAATACTACAAGTTAGTGAGGCCAATATGCAACGAGTTGCATATTGACAAAACACCACATCCGAAGTTATTTAGTTCGCCTCGCTTAAACTACCAAGCAATATTAAATGTTGTTAAACATGGCAAGGTGTAACAAAAGTAAACTAACTATTTAGGCAAGTTTAAATGAGGCCGTAACAACAAACAACATTTCCAAAAACCTCATATGCAATTTATGAATTTGCTACTGTTCTGCCCTAAAACATATTTTAAAGTTGTTAAACAGGAAAATAAGGTGGACCATGTTAATCTAGGCATTTTTCCACCCCATTTACATATAAAGAACATTTAAAACCGAGCTACGGTTATTTAGTTATGAATTAAATCATTTTAGCATGGCATTTGAGCAAATTTAAACAAACAACATTTTAAACATGGATGAAAGTGGCATATTATGAAACTAGGCAAAATTTTAAGCATTTTACATATATAAATTATTTTAACCGATGCACAGCTTTAAGAGTTATTAAATGCATGATGCTTAGGGTTTTTCTCGCAAAACAGAATTTATCGGATAATTAGCAAAATCGCAGGATCAAAAAATGTAAGCGGCCAAATCGCAGTTGGCCCAATTGAAAAAACAAAGGAGGGCGCTGGGGTGGCTCACCCATGGGCTTCGCCCGGCCGAGGAGAGGCTCGGCAGAAGGGGCGCTGGCCTTGATGATGCCGGGCCGAGAGATCGCTAGCGCCGGGCTCAAGCGCTGGGTTGCAGCCCACGCACTGCCAACATGTCAACGACACGGGCAAGCAGCTGCTGCTTCTCCCAAAGGAAGCAGAGGATGGACTTGGCGCGAGGACGGCGTAAAGAGGACCCCTGCTCAGTGTGAAGCAGAGTCACGGCGGGGGGTGCTCCCACGAGGGACTTAAGGGCAGGTCATGGAACCACCGGATCCAAAGCGGAGCGACCGGATCAGGGCAGCGGGGCATGAACATGTGGCGGCCATGGTGGTTCCCTGTGAGAGAGAGAGAGATGTGAGAAAGGGGAGGGAAGCACGGGGAGGAAGGGAACGACATGGGAGGAGAGGAGCGGGACGAGGGCTCGCCTGGGGCTGCTGCTGCGGCGGCGCTCATCTGCTGGTTCAGCGGCAGCCGGCGGGGCGCTGAGCTGCTTGCTCGGGGACGAGCACGGGAGGCAGGAGCTGGGCGCCAAGGGAACGAGAGGAGAGGTGCTCGGCGCGCGAGAGGACCGGCGAGATGGCGCCTGGTGGTCGTGGAGCGAGGGCGAGATGGAGGGGAGCACGGGCTTCATCCAGCAAAGTGGAGGAGGCTGCCGGACGGAGGCGGGAGGAGGCCGGAGGCGCCTGTGGTTGGTGGATCGAGAGGAGTGGCTGGTTGGATCTGCCAAGTGGAGGCAGGGACTGGGTACACGCTGATTAAGTAGGAGAGAGCGGCGGCCAAGGGATTGAGGGATTCGGTCCGCTTAGGTCTAGGGTTAGGCAAGATATATAGCAAGGATTTGTTTGGGTTATTTCATCCCTCCGATCAAATCGACGGTCGAAAAAAATAGGTTAGGGAGTCCAATAAGTAAAAGGAAGATGTTTTATAGATGTTAGGGGATGATCCGGATCCAACGATCGCGACTGCAAGTTCGGTTTCGGGCAAGTTTCGACGCTGCTGCGGGAGGGGGCCGCGAAATGGCAAGAGAGGTTAGGTGGCTACGGCCAAGAGGGAAGCGAAACCCGGTTGGTCTGGAACGGTCAGCGCGGGCAAGGCGATCCGAGGGAAGGTGATGAAGGCAAAGGGAGAAACGACAACGACGAATGAATGCAAGTTTTTAAAATATGACGACAACGGAGTGCCGATGCAGTGCGAATGATGCGATGAGATGAAATGCAAGACAAGAACAAAAGCAAAACAAAAGACAAAAACCCAACCACGGAGAAAAATAAAATATCGCATCTCCAGAAAAGGCAGGAGTTGGAGTTACGAATATGGAAAGTTGCATCCGGGGTGTTACAACAAATTCCTCGCCAATTTCTTCACCGCTTTGTCTTCATCTTGTTATCATGTGTTTACGCTTTCAGACTGGTTAGTCTTCATTTCATCATGATGACCATGCTTGTATCCCGTTATGCTTACTCGAGTACTTATTCCGCCGCTAGTAGTTCATCAAGAAGGAATTTCTCACCGAAAATTCCTCGCTGAAGAATTCATAGAAATCACCTATTCACCCCCTCTAGTCGATATAACGACTTTCAATTGGTATCGAGCAAGGTACTCCTTGTTCTGTGATTTTGGTTTAACCACCGAGTTTTAGTTATGTCGACCGCAGTATGATCAAGGTCTCGCCGGTGTCCTACCTTTGATGGGACGGACTACCCCTATCGAAGAACAAGATGCTAATGCATCTTGAGGCAATTGATAACGATCTCGTATGTTGTGGAAAATGGTGTTCCTCCGCCTCACCCACACCGACCACTACCGATGTGAAGAGATTCAAACAACTCGATTCTCGCTTAAGAATATCATATGTGGCCATCCGAGCAAAGGACAAGATGGAAGAGTGAGTGCTTTGGAAACCGCTGTTTATCCGGGATAGGTCTGTCCAAGGTAATGAAGGAGTCTCAACTCAGCGTGACTCTCGAGTTGATGTTCTTCGAATCTCTTCAACCGCTTCAAAAGACTCGACAATGAAAATGGCCAACAAACCTTTGATCGCCTCACCGACATTTCAAATGAGCTTCAAGCCCTGGTGCCACCGACATCACCGATCATGAGGTGGTGAAGAAACCGTTGAGATCGCTGATTCCTCATTTGATACTGGGACCGATGATACAAGAACGTTGATTACAAGTCTCTTGATCCCGCCGATATCCTCGAAGGCTAAATACTCACGAAGTTCCAGCTTGTCAAAAGAGAGATCTCTATGGTTCAAACTATGGCAAACCACGTGCCTCAAGGCCAAGGTCAGGTCTCAATCAATATGAGGATTCCGTAGCAGCCTTGGTGATCCCAAGAATTGAGCCAGAGCTAGCATCGCTCGTGAAGAAATTCCAAGTTCTCAAGATGTGGTCGCTGGAAAATCCTCAAGAAGCAAAGTGATTCCTCATCCAAAGGACTATAAGAGAAGGCTGTGCCACAAATGCAAGAAACCTGGTCACTATATTCAAGATTGTCCCCAGGGAAAAGGAAATGAAGAAGAAGAAATACAAGGATTACAGCCTGATGATACAAAGAAGAAGAAGAAATCGCAAAATCTTCGCCATCAAAATCCTCAAGTCTTCATCTCACAAGAAGAGCAACTCCAAGAAGGCTCGCATTCATTGGCAAGGAAATGGACTCAAGTGAACTGAGGAAAATGATGAAGAGGAGGCGCTCAAGAATCAACTGTGTGGCAAGTCCGGCTTACATCGCTTGCAAGAAGTCCATCTTCAACATCAAGAAACCGACTCAACCGACAAGACTCGATGAAGATAATGATGACTACGCCCCACCTATTGCTTCTGGCAAAAGGTGCAAAGGTACTCAAATACAACTCCTCCGAATCTAGTGAAAATGAATCGATGAGGATCTCAAGCCCAGCCTACTCTAAACTTGCTAAGATTGCTGTGAAACAACGAAGGGCTTTTGAGAAGGTTCAAAACATGCTAGACAAAAGTGATGATATGTTGGGTGAAGAAATGGATCGACTAAAGCCCTCGATCGAAAATCTTCAGAGACTTCACCTAGGTTTGACAACCTTTAAAGTTATCATAACGCTTCTTATCTCGATCATGAGAAACTTTCTTATGAATTTCTTCAAGAAAAGCAAGATCATGAGAAGCTTTCTTGAATCTCTTCAAAGAAAGGAAGATCTTGAAAGCTAAGAGTGTGTTATGAAGATCTTCGTATGGAGCGATTCATTACTAGCTCAACAAATCAGCGCTTCTCGTGAAGAATTTGTTCCTCCATGCTTAAGGTGCATTGAACGTGAATCGCTTAATTCTTCACCTCAATGTTCAAATGCTTCAACTGCTACAAATTCTTCATCCGCCTCGCTATCACTAATTCTCATCCGAGGACATTGCTAGTATCACCGACAATGCAGGATGAAGGAATTGTACATGACAGCACGCATAAAAGCCTCAAAGGGCATCAAACTTTGTGATGTGCTTAAAAGCAGATCCTCAACGTAAACCCTAGGAAAGAGGGTATTGCCTTTGAGAGGAAACTCAATGCTGATGGAACATATTGAAGCCTAAGCAAGACTCCCAAAACCTCATGGGTTGTCGCAAAGGGACCTCCAGCTGATCCATCCAACTTATCCGCTTTACATGTGAATCTCCTCATTCTTCCGATGAGTCATTTGACTCCAACTATAAACTGCTCAAAATCGAATGGTGAAGTATTTGCTAGATATGTTGGCACTAATCGCAGAACGGTTCCCTATGAAGAAAATCTGGGTTCCAAAGAAGTGCCTTGAAAGTCTTCGTGAATGTCCTCATGACACCACCGTGAAGAACAGAACCCCTGATCAAATTCTTCATATGGACCAAACTCTTCACATGGATCAAATTCTCAAAAGGATCAAAGTCCTCATATGATTATCATCGTATAATAACTCTCCTCGCAGTTAGAGCTAAGGGCTATGAATATGTGCATTATTCTTCAAATCATTATGTTCGTAAGTCCTCAAGAATTACTCGCTTATTCATATGCTTACCCTAACCCTCTTATGTGAAACAAAACGGTTTGGCATCTTTGCCACCTTTATCATATGGTGCTCGCAGAGTGATGATTTCTTTGCCACCCTCCATGTGGGTGGTGAAGAAAAGAACTAATCTCTCATCAGGGTCAGTCTCCAGACGTGCTTTAAATGTCTCAAGAATTTGTCGGGACCCGATTAAAATGTTCGAAAGGACGCAGCGAATCATGATGAAATGAACTTTCATTTCACACGCCCTCATACCGCTATATCTGCTTATTGCTTGATGAAATTCATCTGATGAACTTGATATCATATTCTTCACCGATGAAGCATATGAGATTGTAAGCTACACTAATTCATCTCGCAGGATGATCAACCCAAAACTACCGAATGGGTCCTTGATAGTGGATGTACGAATCACATGACCGGTGACAAGAATCTATTGATGGATGCTCCTTATCACCGCCACCTCAAGCATATCATCTTTGGCCGACAAAGGCAAAAGTCGTATTGGGTCTTGGTAAGGATGCAATTCTAAGGATAAACACATGGACAAAGTCATGCTTGTTGAGTCCTTAGGATACAATCTCATGTCGGCCTCAATGCTTTGTGATCTTGATATGGTTGTTGTCTTTGGCAAGTATCGCTGTGTTGTGATTATGGAAGTCGACAATTCCAAAGTCTTCAAGGCTTTAGGAGAGGAGATCTCAGATATTGTTGATTTCTACAGACCACAACCAGCCGTGTGTCTACTTGCAAAAGCTTCCAAGGTTGGCTATGGCATCGATTTACTTGGTCACGCAGGATGAGGAATTTGCACACGCTATGGAAGAAGAAGCATGTCATTGGCATTGAGAATGTCAAATTCTCAAGGATCATTTATGAGAGCCTCGTGAAGTCGGAAAATGACCAAGGCCAAGCATCCAAATAAGACTATCATGACCACTACCCGCCTATTCAATTGCTTCACATGGACCTCTTCGACCTAATCATTACTCAAAGAAATACTAATGATGCATCTCTATATGGTTTTGTCATTGTTGATGATTATTCTCGATATACATGGGTACACATTGTTACTTACAAACATGAAGTGCGTGAAGTCTTCAAACAATTTTCTCGAGGGCTTCAACCAACTTTGGTGTGAAGATCAAGCATATCGGCGACAATGGAACCGAGTTCAAGAATTCGGTCTTGATGCCTATCTTGATGAACTTGGTATTACTCATGAGTTATCTGCTCCCTATACTCCTCAAAGAAATGGCGCCGTGGAGCGCAAGAACGTAACCTTGTTGAGATGGCTCACACTATGCTTGATGAATACAAAACGCCTCATGCTTTTGGATTGATGCAATTGATATCGCGTGCCACATCATCAACAGAGTATATCTTCACAAATTCTTCAAGAAGACCGCCTATGAACTCCTCAACGACAAGAAACCCAATGTGAGTTATTTCAAAGTCTTCGTGCTAAATGTTGGATTAGAGATCCTCACCACAACTCTAAATTTGCACCGAAAGCACATGAAGGTTTTATGCTTGGTTACGAAGGATCGCAGACACCTACAGTAGTCTTCAACATTGTTCTTCACAAGATTGTCGACATCAGAGATGTGCGTTCGATGAAACTAATGGCTCGCAAAGAGAGCACCTACCTTCGTGTTAGATGAACCAAACCGAGAATGCTACCAAGCTCAAGGCAACCGAGGATGTCATTCCTATCAAGAAATCGCCAAGAATTCATTCCTGCTCATGAAGAACGCCGAAATGATGCACTCAAGAACATGATGAGGAAAATGGAGTCAAGAAAATGCCGATCAAATTCCTCAATGACAACCAGCTCATCCTCGCTGCGTAAGAAGTACAAGTGGAGAAGATCATCGATGACATTAGCGCACAGTCCTCTCACACGCCAAAAGCTTCACATTTATCTAACTTTGTGGGCACTATGCTTTTGTCTCTATCACAGAGCCCACTAAGGTAGATGAAGCATTTCGAGCCGAGTGGATTCAGCTATGCAAGAAGAATTACATCACCGAGCTAACAATGGCTGGAATTGGTCAATCGCCTGCATCCTCGCAAGCATAATATCATTGGCACAAAGTGGATCTACCGCAACAAGCAAGATGAAAATGGCCTTGTGGTGAGGAATAAGGCACGACTAGTAGCTCAAGGCTACACACAAGTTGAAGGAATTGATTTCGATGAAACTTTTGCACCTGCTAGACTTGAGGCTATTCAGATATTACTTGCTTACGCTAACCATCATGATATCATCTTATATCAAATGGATGTGAAAAGTGCATTCCTCAATGGTAAGCTTGAGGAAGAAGTATATGTTGCTCAACCCCTGTGTTTTGAAGATCCAAAGAATCCCGACAAAGTCTTCGACTCAATAAGGCCCTCTATGGCATCAAGCAAGCCCTACGGGCGTGGTATGATACATTGAAGGAATTCTTCGTGAAGAATGGCTTCACACCCGGTTCACTCAATCTCTACTCACTTTACTAAATCTTATGATGGTGAACTGCTTGTGTGCCAAATATATGTTGATGATATTATCTTTGGCTGATCGACCAACGCTATAGTGATGAATTTGCCTATATGATGAGTGAAGAATATCAAATGTCTATGATGGAGAGTTGAAATTCTTCTTAGGTCTTCAAACCACAAGAAAGAATGGCATATTCATATCTCAGAGAAATACCTCAAAGATGTAATCGAGCAAATTCGCATGCAAGATTGCAAAGGCGCTAAAATTCCTATGCCCACAAATGGCCATCTATGCAATCGATGAAAATGGTATTGACTTCGATCATAAGGTATACCGCCCATGATTGGTTCTTTATTGTACTTATGTGCATCTAGGCCGATATAATGCTTAGTGTTTGCATGTGTGCCCGATTTCAAGTCTGCACCAAGGAATCACACCATAAGGTCAGGAAACATATTCTTCGATATCTAGCCCACACACCAACACTAGGATTATGGTACCCAAGGGCTCGCTTTTGATCTCATTGATATTCTCGACTCGACTATGCCGGTGATCGTGGACCGCAAGTCAACATCCGCACTTGTCATTTCTCGACGATCCTTGGTCCGTTGGTCCTCAAGAAATGTAATCGTATCACCGCTTCATCGCCAAGCTGAATACATTGTTGCCGCTCATGTCAGGCTCAATCGCTGGATGAAGCAAACCTCAAGGACTATGGCGCCAACGTGAAGAATGTGCCTCCTCCGAGACAATGAGAGTGCCATCAAAATTGCTCACAACCCGCCAAAGACTCAAGACA
This sequence comes from Aegilops speltoides, assembly GCA_021437245.1. Lineage (NCBI taxonomy): Eukaryota > Viridiplantae > Streptophyta > Magnoliopsida > Poales > Poaceae > Aegilops > Aegilops speltoides. The sequence continues at coordinate 41,310 of JAHHZJ010002883.1, read as the reverse complement.
AAGCACATTCAGATTCGCCATCATTTTCTTCGTGATCATGTGTTGAAGGGCTTACATCTCCATCGAGCATGTGAAGACTGAAGAACAGCTAGCTAATATCTTCACCAAGCCCTTGGATGAGAAGAGATTTAGCAAGTTGCGGTGTGAGCTAAATATCTTAGAGTCTTCGAATGTTCTTTGAAAAGGACACACATCCTAACACTTATGCAAAATTGATGACTTAGATGTGCAACACATGAAGAAACGTTTTACTTCATTCAATGAAGAATAACACTCTAAGTGTGAAGAAATTAATGAAGAATTTGATTCTCAGAACCCTACGACAATTGTACGCGGTGTCTGAAATCATCATTCTTATACGGTGGGTTACGCCACCACAAAAAGTTGGAAATCTTCAGTTTGAGTTTTTTTTTCAGTTTTGAAATTCTTCAGTTTTTTTAAATTCTTCAACTTTGCAAAATCTTCACTGTTTTCGTCGTTTTTCTTCATTGGCTATATAGATATATATGAGTTTATGTCCTCTACAGCATTCACTTATAGCTATTTCTTCAAGTTGCTTTTTCGCTAAGTGAATGTGATCGACCCTTCCCTCTATGCTATACTCAACCCAATCTATTCACAAATTCTTCATGTGCGCTCTATTTGAAACTCGCTCAAAGTCTTCACTGTGTCCTTGTCACCAAGAAATTGCGAATCTAAACTTTAAAACAAATCTTATCCAGATTTTCGGTTTTACCATTAAACCGCTCCGCATCCCACGATGCATTATTATAATCACCCACGATCTTACACGATCTCATCTCAAGACAAAGACGTAAGTGACACATGTCGCGGAAGGAGAAAGGGCAGGGCATGTTCGTCCCAAAATCTTCGGCAAACAACTTTACCGTGGCTATAAATACCTCTCTCCCTTCCTCACTTCATTTACTCCGCCGTCACTGCCTCTCGCCGAGCTCCTCAAACCCTAGCGCCACTACTCCATCACCGCCGGTGAGGAAGAGCTTCACCGCCGACTCGTCATTGCCAGATTGCCACGCCGGCCAAGGAAATCTTCACTCCGCCCAGAGCTGTCTCCCTCTCGCCAAGTTAGGGCGTGGAGATCTAACTTGACGAACTTCACCGCTGTTCATCTCAAATAGTCGTGTTCTTCGGTAATTAAAAGTTACTTTATTACTCACTTTGATTCTCAAGTTTTCCTAAAATCTTCAAAGGTGTTTGAAGGAAATATGCCCTAGAGGCAATAATAAAGTTATTATTTATTTCCTTATTTCATGATAAATGTTTATCATTCATGCTAGAATTGTATTAACCGGAACATGATACATGTGTGAATGCATAGACAAAACAACATGTCACTAGTATGCCTCTACTAGACTAGCTTGTTAATCAAAGATGGTTATGTTTCCTAACCATGAACAAGGAGTTGTTATTTGATTAATGAGGTCACATCATTAGTAGAATGATCTGATTGACATGACCCATTCCCTTAGCTTAGCACACGATCGCTTAGTATGTTGCTACCGCTTATCCATGACATATACATGTTCCCGTAACTATGAGATTATGCAACTCCTGCTTACCGGAGGAACACTTTGGTGCTACCAAACGCCACAACGAATCGGGTGATTATAAAGGAGTACTACAGTGTCTCCAAAGGCGATGTTGGGTTGGCGATTTCGAGATTAGGTTTTGTCACTCCGATTGCTCTGAGAGGTATCTCGGCCCTCTCGGTAATGCACATCATCAAGCCTTGCAAGCACTACAACTAATGAGTTAGTTGTGAGATGATGTATTACGAACGAGTAAAGAGACTTGCCGGTAACGAGATTGAACTAGGTATTGATACCGACGATCGAATCTCGCAAGTAACATACCGATGACAAAGGAACAACGATGTTGTTATGCGGTCCGACCGATAAAGATCTTCGAGAATATGTAGGAACCAATATGGGCATCCAGTGTCCCGCTGTTGGTTATTGACCGTGAATAGTTCTAGGTCATGTCTACATTGTTCTCGAACCGTAGGGTCCGCACGCTTAAGGTTTCATGATGCTATTATGAGTTTATGTATTTTGATGTACCAAGGAGTTCGAGTCCCGGATGTGATCACGACATGACGAGGAGTCTCGAATGGTCGAGACATAAAGATTGATATATTGAAGCCTATGTTTGAGTTCGAATGGTTCCGGCGAAAACGGAATTTATCGAGTACCGGAGGTTACCGAACCCCCGGAGGTAAATGGGCCTCGATGGGCCTTAGTGGAAAGGAGAAGGGCCAGCCCTGTGGGCGCTGCGCCCCCCTTCCCTAGTCCTATTAGGACTAGGAGAAGGGCCGCCCCTCTCTCTCTTTCCCCGGGAATCCTAGTCCAACTAGGATTGGGGGAATCTTACCCCAGGGAGTAGGACTCTCGCGCGCCTCCTCTGGGCCGCCCCCCCTTGCTCCTTTATATACGGGGCAGGGGGCACCTTGAACACACAAGTTGATCTTTAGATCGCTCTTAGCCGTGCGCGTGCCCCTCCACCATATTCCACCTCGTTATACCGTCGCTGCTTAGGCGGCCTCGCCCGTGAAACATCAAGATCGCCACCACGCCGTCAGGTCGACGAAACTCTCCTCGACACTCGGCTGGATCGAGTACGAGGGACGCCATCGAGCTGTACGTGTCAAGAACTCGGGGCGCCGGAGTAACGGCGCCGGATCGGTCGGATCGCGAGGAGAACGACGACTACTTCCTCTACGCCAGATCGCTCCGCTTCGGTCTACGAGGGTATGAGACAACACTCTCCCTCTCGCTATACATCACCATGATCTTGCGGCGAGGAAAATTTTTGAAATTACTACGCTCCCCAACAAAGGGCATCCGAGCCTAGGTTTTTCTATGGTTTGATGTTTTGCACGAGTAGAACACAAGTGAGTTGTGGGCTATACAAGTCATACTACCTACCAAAGATGTCATACTTTGGTTCAGCGGTATTGTGAGATGAAGCGCCTGCATCGACATTACGCCAGACGCTTACGCGAGACTGGTTTCACCGCCACGAGCACTCGCTGCTTAAAGGTGACCGTGGGTGCCTCGCTCTCTCACTTTAGTTGAACTGAAAGGCTACGCCCGTCCTTGAGAAGGTTAAACGAGTCTATTTGACGAAGTATCGCTGTGGTTTTGATGCGAGGTGAGACTGGTTCTTGCTTAAGCCCGTAGCAGCCACGTAAAATTTGCAACAACAAAGTAGAGGACGCCTAACTTGTTTTTGCAGGCATGTTGTGATGTGATATGGTCAAGACGTGATGCTATATTTTATTGTATGAGATGATCATGTTTTGTAACCGGTTATCGGCAATCGGCAGGAGCCATATGGTTGTCGCTTATTGTATGCAATGCATCGCTTCGTAATGCTTTACTTTATCACTAAGCGTAGCGATAGTCGAGAAGCATAAGTTTGGCGAGACGACAACGATGCTACGATGGAGATCAAGGTGTCGCTACGGTGACGATGGTGATCATGGTGGTGCCGCAAGATGGAGATCATGAAGCACAAGATGATGATGACCATATCATATCACTTATATTGATTTGCATGTGATGTTTATCCTTTATGCATCTTATCTTGCTTTGATCGACGGTAGCATTATAAGATGATCTCTCACTAAATTATCAAGAAGTGTTCTCCCGAGTATGCACCGCTGCCAAAGTTCGTCGTGCCTGCATAACCACGTGATGATCGGGTGATAAGCTCTACGTCCATCTACAACGGTGCAAGCCAGTTTTGCACACGCAGAATACTCGGTTATACTTGACGAGCCTAGCATATGCAGATATGGCCTCGAACACGGAGACCGAAAGGTCGAGCGTGAATCATATAGTAGATATGATCAACATAAGATGTTCACCATTGAAAACTACTCCATTTCACGTGATGATCGGTTATGGTTTAGTTGATTTGGATCACGTGATCACTTAGATGACTAGAGAGATGTTTTTCTAAGTGGGAGTTCTAAGTAATATGATTAATTGAACTTAAATTTATCATGAACTTAGTACCGATAGTATCTTGCTTGTTTATGTTTGATTGTAGATAGATGGCTCGTGTGTTGTTCCGTTGAATTTTAATGCGCCTTGAGAAAGCAAAGTTGAAAGATGATGGTAGCAATTACACGGATCGGGTCCGAATTTGAGGATCATCCTCATTGCGCATGTAAGAGCTACGCCCCGATGCACCGCTAGGTGACAGTTCGCCGCCGAGCAACACCAGATGTTGTGAACGTCCCGCGAGCAAAGCTGATGACTACTCTATAGTTCAAGGTGCTATGCTTTACGGCTTAGAACCGACTTCAACGACGCTTTTGAACGCCATGGAGCATATGAGATGTTCCAGAGTTGAAGTTGATATTCCAAATGTAATGCCCGGATTGAGAGATATGAAGTCTCCAATAAGTTCTATAGCTGCAAGATGGAGGAGAATAGTTCGTTAGTGAGCATATACTCGTAATGTCCGGGTACTACAATCACTTGACACAATTGGGAGTTAATCTTCCTGATGATTGTGTCATTGATGTAATTCTTCAATCACCGCCACCAAGCTACAAAGGCTTCGTGATGAACTATAATATGCAAGGGTTAGTAAAGACTATACCGAGCTCTTCGCAATGCTAAAGGTCATGGAGGTAGAAATCAAGAAGGAGCATCAAGTGTTGATGGTCAATAAGACCACTAGTTTCAAGAAGAAAGGCAAAGGGAAGAAGAAGGAATTCAAGAAGAACAGCAAGCAAGTTGTCGCCAGAGAAGAAACCCAAGTCCGCCCTAAACCTGAAATCGAGTGCTTCTACCGCAAGCGATCGTCACCGAAGCGAACTGCCCCAAGTATTTGGCGGATAAGAAGGATGGCAAGGTGAACAAAGGTATATGTGATATACATGTTATTGATGTGTACCTTACTAGAGCTCGTAGTAGCACTGGTATTTGATACCGGTTCTGCTAATATTTGCAACTCAAACAGGACTACGGATTGCTTAACTCGCAAAGGACGAGGTGACGATGCGCTGGGAAATGGTTCCAAAGTCGATGTGATCGCGGTCGGCACGCTACCTCTACATCTACCTTCGGATTAGTTTTAGACCTAAATAATTGTTATTTGGTGCCCATGCTGAGCATGAACATTATATCCGGATCTTGTTTGATGCGAGACGGTTATTCATTTAAATCGAGAATAATGGTTGTTCTATTTATATGAGTAATATCTTTATGGTCATGCACCCTTGAGGAGTGGTCTATTTTTATGAATCTCGATAGTAGTGATACACATATTCATAATGTTGAAACCAAAAGATGCAGAGTTGATAATGATAGTGCAACTTATTTGTGGCACCGCCGCTTAGGTCATATCGGTGTAAAGCGATGAAGAAACTCCATACGATGGACTTTTGGAGTCACTTGATTATGAATCACTTGGCACTTATGTAACCGTGCCTCATGGGCAAGATGACTAGAACACCGCTCTCCGTACTATGGAGAGAGCAACAGATTTGTTGGAAATCATACATACGTATGTATGTGGTCCAATGAATGTTGAGGCTCGTATGATATCGTTATTTTCTCACCTTCACAGATGACTTAAGCAGATATGGGTATATCTACTTAATGAAACATAAGTCCAAACATTTGAAAAGTTCAAAGAATTTCAGAGTGAAGTTGAAAATCATCGTAATAAGAAAATTAAGTTTCTACGATCCGATCGTGGAGGTGAATATTTGAGTTACGAGTTTGGTCTACATTTGAAACAATGCGAATAGTTTCAAGAACTCACGCCACCCTAACACCACAACAGAATGGTGTGTCCGAACGTCAGAATCGTATTTTACTAGATATGGTGCGATCTATGATGTCTCTACAGATTTACCGCTATCGCTTTGGGGTTATGCTCTAGAGACACCGATTCACACCGAATAGAACACCGTCAAACTGCTGAGACGACACCTTATGAACTATGGTTTGGCAAGAAACCAAAGTTGTCGCTTAAAGTTTGGGGATGCGATGCTTATGTGAAAAAACTTCAACCCGATAAGCTCGAACCCAAATCGGAGAAATGTGTCTTCATAGGATACCCAAAGGAAACAGTTGGGTACACCTTCTATCACAGATCCAAGGCAAGACATTCGTTGTTAAGAATGGATCCTTTCTAGAGAAGGAGTTTCTCTCAAAGAAGTGAGGGAGGAAAGTGGAACTTGATGAGGTAATAGTACCTTCTCCTTACTTGAAAGTAGTTCGTCACAGTAAACCAGCCGAGACATCTACACCAAGTAGTGAGGAAGTTGATGATGTTGATCATGAAACTTCAGATCAAGTTACCGCAGAACCTCGAGATCAACCAGAGTAAGATCCGCACTGAGTGGTACGGTAATCCTGCTCGAAGTCATGCTACTAGATCATGATGAACCTACGAACTATGAAGAAGCGATGGTGAGCCCAGATTCGCAAAATGGCTTGAGGCCATGAAATCTGAGATGGGATCCATGTATGAAAACAAAGTGTGGATTTTGGTTGACTTGCCCAAGGTCGGCAAGCAATAGAAAACAAGTGGATCTTCAAGAAGAAGACCGACGCGACGGTAATGTTATCGTTTATAAAGCTCGACTTGTCGCAAAGGGTTTTCGACAAGTTCAAGGGATTGACTACGATGAGACCTTCTCACCAGAAGCGATGCTTAAGTCCGTCCGAATCATGTTAGCAATTGCCGATTTTATGATTATGAAATTTGGCAAATGGATGTAAAGACCGCATTCCTGAATGGATTTCGAAGAAGAGTTGTATATGATGCAACCGTAAGGTTTTATCGATCCAAAGGAGCTAACAAAGTGTGCAAGCTCCAATGATCCATCTATGGACTGTGCAAGCATCTCGAGTTAGAATAAACGCTTTGATAGTGTGATCAAAGCATTTGGGTTTGTATGCACTTTGGAGAAGCCTCAGATTTACAAGAAAGTGAGTGGAGCTCAGAGCATTTCTCGATATTATATGTGGATGACATATTGCTGATCGGAAATGATATAGAATTTCCGGATAGCATAAAGGATACTTGAATAAGAGTTTTTCAATGAAAGACCTCGTGAAGCTGCTTACATATTGGGCATTAAGATCTATAGAGATAGATCAAGACGCTTAATTGACTTTCACAAAGCACATACCTTGACAAAATTTTGAAGAAGTTCAAAATGGATCAAGCAAAGAAAGGGTTCTTGCCTCGTGTTACAAGGTGTGAAGTTGAGTCGACTCAATGCCCCACCACCGCAGAAGATAGAGAGAAAATGAAAGATGTTCCTATGCTTCAGCCATAGGCTCTATCATGTATGCAATGCTGTGTACTGCACTGATGTGTGCCTTGCTATAAGCCTAGCAGGAGGTACCAAAGTAATCCAGAGTGGATCATCGACAGCGTCAAGAACATCCTAAAATACCGAAAAGGACTAAGGATATGTTTCAGATATGGAGGTGACAAAGAGCTCATCGTGAACGGTTACGCTGATGCAAGTTTGACACCGATCCGACGATTCTAAATCGCAGACCGGATACGATTTACACTAAACGGAGGAGCCGCATTGGTGCAGTTCTAAACAAAGCGTCAGAAGGGATCTACATGTGAAGCGGAATACATAGCAGCTTCGAAGCAGCTAATGAAGGAGTCTCGATGAAGGAGTTCATATCCCATCTAGGTGTCATACCTAGTGCATCGGGTCCAATGAAAATCTTCGTGACAATATCGAGCAATTGCCTTAGCAAAGGAATCCAGATTTCACAAGAGGACCAAGCACATCAAGAGACGCCTCAATTCCATCCGGACTTAGTCCAGACGGGAGACATAGAGATTTGCAAGATACATACGGATCTCAATGTTGCGCACCCGCTGACTAAGCCTCTTCCACGAGCAAAACATGATCAGCACCAAGACTCCATGGGTGTTAGAATCATTACTATGTAATCTAGATTATTGACTCTAGTGCAAGTGGGAGATCAAGGAAATATGCCCTAGAGGCAATAATAAAGTTATTATTTATTTCCTTATTTCATGATAAATGTTTATCATTCATGCTAGAATTGTATTAACCGGAAACATGATACATGTGTGAATGCATAGACAAAACAACATGTCACTAGTATGCCTCTACTAGACTAGCTTGTTAATCAAAGATGGTTATGTTTCCTAACCATGAACAAGGAGTTGTTATTTGATTAATGAGGTCACATCATTAGTAGAATGATCTGATTGACATGACCCATTCCCTTAGCTTAGCACACGATCGCTTAGTATGTTGCTACCGCTTATCCATGACATATACATGTTCCCGTAACTATGAGATTATGCAACTCCTGCTTATCGGAGGAACACTTTGGTGCTACCAAACGTCACAACGAATCGGGTGATTATAAAGGAGTACTACAGTGTCTCCAAAGGCGATGTTGGGTTGGCGATTTCGAGATTAGGTTTTGTCACTCCGATTGCTCTGAGAGGTATCTCTCGGCCCTCTCGTAATGCACATCATCAAGCCTTGTAAGCACTACAACTAATGAGTTAGTTGTGAGATGATGTATTACGAACGAGTAAAGAGACTTGCCGGTAACGAGATTGAACTAGGTATTGATACCGACGATCAATCTCGCAAGTAACATACCGATGACAAAGGGAACAACGATGTTGTTATGCGGTCCGACCGATAAAGATCTTCAGAGAATATGTAGGAACCAATATGGGCATCCAGGTCCCGCTGTTGGTTATTGACCGTGAATAGTTCTAGGTCATGTCTACATTGTTCTCGAACCGTAGGGTCCGCACGCTTAAGGTTTCGATGACGATGCTTATTATGAGTTTATGTATTTTGATGTACCAAGGAGTTCGAGTCCCGGATGTGATCACGACATGACGAGGAGTCTCGAATGGTCGAGACATAAAGATTGATATATTGAAGCCTATGTTTGGAGTTCGAATGGTTCCGGCTAAAACGGAATTTATCGAGTACCGGAGGTTACCGAACCCCCGGAGGTAAATGGGCCTCGATGGGCCTTAGTGGAAAGGAGAAGGGCCAGCCCTAGGTGGGCTACCCCCCCTTCCCTAGTCCTATTAGGACTAGGAGAAGGGCCGCCCCTCTCTCTCTTCCTCCGAATCCTAGTCCAACTAGGATTGGGGGAATCCTACTCCCTGAGGGAGTAGGACTCTCTTGCGCGCCTCCCTTGGCCGCCGCCCTCCCCTTGCTCCTTTATATACGGGGCAGGGGGGCACCTTGGAACACACAAGTTGATCTTTAGATCGCTCTCAGCCGCCGTGCGTGCCCCTCCACCATATTCCACCTCGTTATACTGTCAAGCTTAGGCGGCCCCGCGCCGGTGAAACATCAAGATCGCCACCACGCCGTCAGGTCGACGAAACTCTCCTCGACACTCGGCTGGATCGGAGTACGAGGGACGCCATCGAGCTGTACGGTGTCAAGAACTCGGGGCGCCGGAGTAACGGCGCCGGATCGGTCGGATCGCGAGGAGAACGACGACTACTTCCTCTACGCCAGATCGCTTCCGCTCGGTCTACGAGGGTATGTGAGACAACACTCTCCTCTCGCTGCTATACATCACCATGATCTTGCGGTGCGAGGAAATTTTTGAAATTACTACGCTCCCCAACAGAGAATGGAGGAATATCGATATGTTACTCCTAAGTACATGAAGAAATTCGCTTTAAACCCTCCATGCCCAAGAGCTCCATTGGCACTGCCAGAAGCCGATCCCACCAAAGATCAAGCGTGGTGAGGACTTTCCAAGAATGGGCTAGGCGCCAAGCAAAATTGGCAAGACAAGCCAAGGAGGCAAAGAGGAAATTCAATGAGGATTCTGCCACACGCCGCTGCCGAGACCTCACAAACCGAGGAAATCAATGCCAAGAAGCCTCGCCAGAAGCCAAGTGTTTCACCAACAGCGCCTCACAGCCTAAGTTCTCACCGCGCCTCACGGCAAATTCTCAGATCACATCGCTTCCACCAAAGTCCTCAAGAGCTCCCTCAAAGTCCTCAACTCCTGTGCATCCGCTACATGTCAAAGGACTCAGTTTTTTAATTGCTTCGTGTCTCAAAGAAGTTCCTCACCGCACCAATGTCCTCATCAGCCCCACTGCTGAAGACTAAAGCAATAGTCGGACGCGTCCTCGCCAAGTCCAAGGAAGAAACAGTTGCATTCCAAGTGCCCTCGATGATGAAGCTTCGATGAAGAACTTGCGTAAATCATCGAGATGATAAGCAAAGGTCATAGAGCCAAAGGCACATCTGCGGCTAACGCTTTTGGATCCAAAGAAGATCCTCGATTACATTGATCTCTCGCACAAGGATCCAAACACTCCATGCTCGATCCGCCTCGACTCCTGGTCAAAGTCACATGTCACCCATTTCATCACCAAGAGAAATGGAAATATGAGAAGGCAAGAGAGATAAAGAGAGCTCAATCTAGAAAGGAGAAGCTTCAAGAAGAATGTGGTCGACCGACACCAAGAACTTCTCAAGGCTCAATCAAATCCAAGCCCTCAAGAAGGACTTCGATGCATACAATGCTGATTGGAAAGGAGCCAAAGTGAGATTCGCCAACCCCGACGAAGAAAATGTCAACTGCTGCAGCCCCATCGCAACAAGAAAATCCTCAGTCGCCGACTGGCCAAATTGCCAAGAACATGCCAAGACACTGATGACTTTCAGCCACCGATGAAAATGTAAGTTCCGTATCGATGACTCCATTCTAGCCACCGAAGAAATTGCCGTGGCATCCACTAGTGGTGCGCTCAAGAAAATGAAGAGATCATGACGACCGCACTGGGCCATACCAAGAAAATCAACCACAGCCCTCGCCTCCCGCCTACCAACTCCTATTCTTCCTTCCGCCTATGAAGTGAAGAAGACCAAGGCTGCAGAGCGAGCTGAAGTGAAGAAAAGGAAGGCATCACCAAGGCCAAATTCTTCGCTGCAAGAAAATGAAGCCAATGACCAGCTCTCTTAAAATCCTATTGATGCCGCCCGATTTCCTCCATGTCATCAAAGGAAATTGTTCCTTATGGAGAAGACTACAAGATCCCAAGCGGATCTCGATGAAGAAAATCATTCTCGCCGCTACGCCGAGCAGCTTGATGAAGAAATTGAAGTGGAAGCATTCCTTCAACGCCTCGCCGCTTCTCACCTATGCCTTAGTTCACAGCTAAAGTGGCTGGTGTTGAGGAAATTGAAAATGAAGATGAAGATGTGGATATTGGATGCACTACACTGATGAATGATGACTTTGGGAAAGTCAAGATCCCGACATCTCTCTTCACTCCTATTCAACAGATTCCTCATTCCCGCCACAACTGCTCAAATGGGCTCGAAGAAACTCATCCTACTTCATCTGCTCATGAAGAAATTCCAGCCGCTAGCCAAGAACCCGCTGCTGTTGATCCTCAAGTTGCACAAGATGAGGAACCGAAATTCTCACCAAGTACCGAGCTCGCGATTCCCGAGGTTGTGCCGCAAATCATCGACACTCTCCGCCTAAGCCAAGAATCCGCTCAAGCAAGCAAAATTTCAAGGTCAAGACTTTTTTCGAGCATGTGTTCTTCATCGATTATAATCCATATGACTCGCCGCATAAGGAAGAGGTGTTTCGACGCTAGTCAAGCCAACTTCTATTCCTCAAGGTTTTTGACAAGGACAAAATCTTCGATCATGAACATATTCCTCATGTGGATATGGAATCTCCGCCGTGCTTCGAGCCACCCTCGTTGTTCTTCATGATGCGTGATTGCTCAATTTCGCAATGACATCCGTGATTGGAATGAAGAACTCATTCTTCGCCCTACGCCACACCGCATATCACCGGAGATGTCAAGATGTTAATTCATGGGTGCTGGATTGATGACCGAAAACACTCATTATAAGGCACCAACAACTGAATTGCTTCGTCCTTCCTCTTGATCCTCCCCATGACAAAGGCACGCTGCATCTACAATGACCCCGAATCGACAAATCATTATATGCAAGTGCTCATGAAGCCTTTGAAACTGTGGCAGCCCTCAACCAAATTCCTCGCCAAGGAATTGCTATATGTGCCTCGACCGCCTATCGTGATCCTCGACAAAGACAATGATTCCAATCAAAGCCACGACTAAATGATGAAGATGTCGCTGGCATCATGAAGAACATGCTTTTCAACATTATTCATGCGCTCCCGCCAACTTCCATGATTTCTTCATGAGGACTCGCTAATGTTGCTATGTCACCTTTCGAAATGAAGCCCTATGCGCCTTTGGATTATGAGATTCATAAGGGCAAGTTCATCAAATACAAAGTCGACACTCAACCATGGTAGCTACTTGCTCCCATTGAAGTCCTCAAGAGGCCGCCATCATCCGATGATAAAGGCAAGGCAACTGCTATGATCGATGAAGGCACTCGCCCATTGATGGTCAATTTCGTCCGCTACATCTTACTCCACCAATGACGACTCACACACATGACACCGCCAAGAAATACCTCAAATAAGCAAAATTTCAAGCCACAAAGACCTGTGGTAATGACCGATCGTGAGCTACTCCTCGCCTTCATCAAGGTTGATCGCCATCATAAATGGGTAAAGCGCCGCTTCAGCCGCTTCTTCACAACATGACCTCAACACATAATGCAAAGAAGAAAACCATTATCACCTTCATGAAACCTCAACCGCACTGGCTGTTCTCACTCATGTATATAGCGCTGAAGAATCAAGACTATGGGTCTCTGTGAAGCATTTGACGGGTTTGCACCACCTTCAAGAAATTCAAGAGGGTCAAAGTTCCTGATCCGTGGCCAGCTCTTATTCTTCATCGCGGCAACCGATGAGCATGAAGATTTGGACGACACTACGGCAGCCCTACTTCAACAAACAACCTCGATAACGCCGGGCGCCCTTCATCAACTTGAAATTCTTCAGTATGCTAGTCCTCGCTTAACTTTTTGGTCATTTGATGACAAAGGGGAGAAATCTGAGTTAGTCTTCAAGCCGGTTTATATTATGGGCGCTTTGTTGTTACAACTCGCTCTTCCAAACTTTTTACCGATCGAAGTTGTAATCTTAAACCCGATGGTGCCCTGATACTTTTGGAAGATGCATAGTGCTCTAATACTTTTGATGCACTAGGCTCTGATACTTTTGATGTGTTATTCTGCATGCTTATTCCTCATTAATATTATTGCACGATGCTGAATCTCATCAGCACTATATTTCATCATGCATTTCAAATTCTTCATATTATATATCAAATGCGTATGAATTACAAGATATAGGGGAGATTCCATGATTCAATTCTTCAAATGTGCACCGCCTCAAAAGCAAATTCTCACTATGCACATATTCGTGGGGAGTTCTTCTATATCTTGCAATCAAATTCTCAATATCCGTGATTTACACTTCATATGTTTATTCCCATTGAAAACTTAACCTATGTTGTCATCAATCACCAAAAAGGGGGAGATTGTAAGTGCATCTAGTGCCCCTTAGTGATTTTGGTGTATTGAAGACTTATAGGTTAAGGGACTGATGCGTTTGTGAGTGTACACATGTCTATAAGTCTATGAGGAGTTTGATATTTACAGAGAAAGTCGACCCCTAAAAATGAAGTTCTTCGACTGAAGACTTTGATATTCTGAAGACTTTCTGAAGATTTTGAAAGTGAAGAAAATGTTGTGACCTTGAAGACTTGATATTCACTTGAGGAACATGAAGCGTGAAGACTTTTGTTTTCGTTGTTTCATTTTCTCTTTCTTGAGTCATAGGAAACACCGTGATCGTTAAAGGGGTCGAGGAAATACTAAGGAAAAATTTCCATGTGATGCTCAACTCAAAATCCTACACCTACCAATCCTTCGAGTGAAGCCATTGCAAATCTCATACACCAAATAATTTCTTCAAAGGATGAGACGCAGCTTCTTCCGGGTCATCGAGGACTTTGCTCTAATCGAGGAGTTAGGAAATCGCCAGGCGTAATTGCCTACACAAAGGAGGAACATGATAGCCCCGAGGAATTTGAGAGTCAAATTTCCGACTGCTGTCAGTCAGCGCCGCTGTCCCAAAACATCTTATCCACCTAACGGTCATATCATTGAAGGGCATTTATGTCTTATAATGTCGGGCTGCTCCCAGGCTATAAATAGTCGCCTCACAACCACTAGCTGGTTGGCTGCTCCGAGAGAACTTGACACTTGTCATTTGAGAGCAACCCATCCTCCGAGGACTTTGAGCGAAAGTCATCAAGTGAGGAAAATCCCAAAACCAAACCCCCACAAACCCAAAGTGATTGAGCATCATCAAGAAATTGATCCGCGTGGATCCGACGCTTGTTACCTTTGAAGATCAGGCTTCTTCCGCATTTGTTAGGGCGCCAAGGTCTAGAGCATCCAAGAGGAATTGTGGATTGCCGAGTGACCAAGTCTGTGAAGGTTTGAAGTCACCAAGACTTACCACGAGTGATTGGACGAGGCCTCGCGTGGTCTTAGTTCAAGGAGAATACGGTGAGGATGGGTGTCCTGAAGTTGCGCTCGTAGATCGGGTGTCCGGATCGCGGTCCTCGAAGTTTAAATACTCACCGCCCAACCAGACATACAACCGAGACAAGAGTTGGAACCGGTTTACCAAATCATTGTCTTGACCAACTAATCGGTTCTATCTCCTCAACCCTTTCATTTCTCATTATCGTGTTGAATGTTTGTTCATATCTCAGCTTGAAGACTTTAATCAAGACTTTCACAAATTCCTCGCCTCAATTTCTTCACCGCTTTGTCTTCATCTTGTTATCCTGTGTTTACGCTTTTCAGATTGCTAGTCTTCATTTCATGATGATGACCATGCTTGTATCCTCGTTATTCTTACTTCGAGTACTTATTCCGCTGCTAGTAGTTCTTCAAGAAGGAATTTCTCACCGCAAATTCCTCAAGGAAGAATTCATAAAAATCGCCTATTCACCCCCCTCTAGTCGATATAACGCACTTTCAGTGATGACCCACAAGTATAGGGGATCTATTGTAGTCCTTTCGATAAGTAAGAGTGTCGAACCCAATGAGGGGTCAAGGAAATGACAAGCGGTTTTCAGAAGGTATTCTCTCGCAAGCACCAAATTATCGGTAATGAGATAGTTTTGTGATAAGATAATTCGTAACGGGTAACAAGTAATAAAAGTAACTAAGGTGCAGCAAGGTGGCCCAATTCTTTTTGTAGCAAAGGACAAGCCTAGACGAACTCTTATATAATGCAAAGCGCTCCCGAGGACACATGGGAATTGTTGTCAAGTTAGTTTTCATCATGCTCATATGATTCGCTCACATTTTGATAATTTGATATGTGGGTGGACCAAAGGCTCGGTGCTGCCCTTCCTGGACAAGGCTCCCACTTATGATTAACCCTCTCGCAAGCATCCGTGAATTCACGAAAAGAAGAATTAAGATAAATCTAACTATAGCATGAAACATATGGATCCAAATCAGCCCCTTACAAAGCAACGCATAAACGAGGGTTTAAGCTTTTGTCACTCTAGCAACCCATCATCTAATTATTACTTCCCAATGCCTTCCCCTAGGCCCAAATAATGGTGAAGTGTCATGTAGTCGACGTTCACATAGCACCACTAGAGGAAAGACAACATACATCTCATCAAAATATCGAACGAATACCAAATTCACATGATTACTTATAACAAGACTTCTCCCATGTCCTCATGAACAAATGTAACTACTCACAAAGCATATTCATGTTCATAATCAGAGGAGTATTAATTATCATTAAGGATCTGAACATATGATCTTCCACCGAATAAACCAACTAGCATCAACTACAAGGAGTAATCAACACTACTAGCAACCCACAAGTACCAACTGAGGTTTTGAGACGTAGATCGACACAAGAGATGAACTAGGGTTTGAGAGGATATGGTGCCGTGAAGATGTTGATGGAGATCGACCCTCTCGATGAGAGGATTGTTGGTGATAATGATGACTTTGATTTCCCTCCTAGAGGGATGTTTCCCTAGCAGTAACAACTCCACGGAGCCCTAGATTGGTTTTGCCTGTGTTCCGCTTTGATACAGCAAGGTGCTTCATTCCCAAAAGTTTCCTTCTGATTTTTTTCCGGGTTAAAACACACCATATAGCGTAAGATGGGTGTCGGGGGTGAGGGAGTCCTCGATTAGGGGTGTCCTGATAGCCGGACTATCATCATCGGCCGACTCCAAGACTATGAAGATACAAGATTGAAGACTTCGTCCCTGTCCGGATGGGACTTTCCTTGGCATGGAAGGCAAGCTTGGCGATACGGATATGTAGATCTTCTACCATTGTAATCGACTCAGGTAACCCTAGCCCTCTCCAAAGGTATATATAAACCGGAGGGTTTTAGTTCAGAGGACTAACAACCATTACAACAATCATACCATAGGCTAGCTTCTAGGCTTAGCCTCCTTGATCTCGTGGTAGATCCACTTTGTACTACCCATATCATCAATATCAATCAAGCAGAGTAGGGTTTTACCTCCATCGAGAGGGCCCAACTCGGTAAAAACATTGTGTCCCTTGTCTCCTATTACCATCCGCCTAGACGCATAGCCTCGGGACCCCTACCCGAGATCCGCCAGCTTTTGACAATCGACATTGGTGCTTTCATTGAGAGTTCCTCCGTGTCGCCACCGATAGGCTTGATGGCTTCTTCAATCAACAACAACGCAGTCCGTGGTGAGACTTTTCTCCCGACAGATCTTCGTGTTTGGCGGCTTTGCATCAAGGGCCAATTCGCTGGCCATCCGAGCAGATCGAATTCTACGCCTCGCCATCAGTCGTTTGAAGCCTAAACTTCATGGCCGACGTCCGCGGAGACTTGATCTTCGATGGGTTCGAGCCACACCGAGCGCCGCCAGACTGCCTCGATGGGCACGATGAAGCTCGCTTCCCGGACAAGATCCCGAGGTCGACATGAGTCCGCCTCACCCATAGTTCGAGCCGACCGCAGACGAGGATGTGGCGGACACCGCCGGGGCTGCAACTTCTATGGCGATAGAGCCGACATCGACCTTGTCCTTTGCAAAGCTCAGGACTCGAGGTGCCGACTCACCGACCAACCTCCCGCGCCTCGCTAATCGAATCCGATTACGCCAATCATGGAGTTCACCGCGACATCTTTCAACACTCACCTTTGGTGACATCCTCAATTCGCTAAAGTATCTCTCATTATCGAGAGCCTCGACGGATCAAGCGTCGATGGTTGGGATGCGACGATGACGAAATTCAAAACCCACCCACCACCCACTTTGTAGCCACCGCCGATTTATCTAACCGACATGTTAGACTACGACCAAGACATCGACGGATGGACGATGATGCCGAGACGATCAAGAACCAATACCACGGGCACCGGAAGACCACCTCGCCATATGACATATACATGGTGGATATCCCAAAGGATGGGAACGACGAAGAAGCAGCCGAGGCAGATTCTCTAAGAAACAGCCCAAGCGCCGACGCCAACAAGCGCCGCTTAAATCCCGCCACAAAGAAGAATGGAGATTCCGCACCGAGATAATAACACCCCGTAGAGTGCCGAAGACAACCCTCCAAAGAAGATTCAAAGACAGAGGATTTAAGAAGCCAGCCTCAAGAGAGAGCGGCAGACGAGGAGATAGAGGATGACAATTACATGCCTCCTCCGAGACGAGGCAAGCCTCAACGACGACGTAATTCGCCGTGCCCGAGGATCCCGCCGAACAAGAGCGCTTTCAAACGCAGGCTAATGGCCACGGCGAACAGCCTAAAGAAAAAGCAGCAATAGCTTCGAGCCGATCAAGACTCGCCGGCCGGCAGATGGACCGAGGTCCTCGCGTCAAGAGTATGAACTCAACGCCTCCAAAAGCTACCCAAAACGCAAGTTGCTGCCCCGACTAGAGGAGGAAGCATACAAACCTTCATCACCAGCGACAATACGGCGGCAGATCGACCACCTCGTGGTCAGCGACAGAGAGGCATCTAGGCCTCCACTGTAATCCATACCCCCAAGCACCGCCGAAAAGCGCTTAAGCCACGGGAATGCGCCGGACTTATAGACGATCGAGGACAAGGCAAAACAATCACGATCTATCTACGGATCACGGGCGCCTTCACGACCCACGACGACTACCACCGTCACGATACAAGAACTCCGCCGGGTCAACACAGCAGCATAAAGCTCTTTGAGCTACGCCATGATATTGCCCAAGATAGAGGCGCCAAGACACGCACTATGTTTCACAGATGA
The DNA here is from genome assembly GCA_021437245.1 of Aegilops speltoides. Lineage (NCBI taxonomy): Eukaryota > Viridiplantae > Streptophyta > Magnoliopsida > Poales > Poaceae > Aegilops > Aegilops speltoides. Next base: position 23,014 of record JAHHZJ010002883.1, on the reverse strand, counting down.
AGTAATGGATCATCAAATCCTCAAGGGTTTAAACCCGTAAACATCGAATCCTACAACAGACTTCGCGTTTGGATCAAGATTATCTCCTTCATATCCATATGGCCCAAGTGACGCATCTCCATGCCATCAAGTATCTCCCACTGCTTAAAGGACCAGGTCGGCATTGGCTTAACAGCTTGCCACCGAGTCAATTGGTGTTGGGAGGACCCGAAGCCGATTTCTGACAATTTCTGTGGCACATATGTGCGACCACCGACGCCATGACCTAAGCCACATAATTCAGCAGCCGACAAATCGCCGCATAGCTTCTAGACACGGTTCTAACAAAGAAAAATCAAATCGCCGACTATCCTGGATGCAGAGGCCTCGCAGCCTTCAAACATAACATCCGCGATTTAATGGCTGGCCCGCACCTAGGACAGAAAAGCCAAATCCATGGCAGCCCTCACATCACTATGACCCGCTTCGGCGGGGAGGACAACTGCTAGCCCGCAAAGAATAACCTCGTGAAAAATTCGTAGTCCGGAAAACAAGGACCGCAATGGCAGGTCGCGTCAGAATAAAAAACAAACGCCGTTAACGGCGATAACACCGAGGATACGATACCAACGCCGATTCGTGAGGCTCTAGACCCGTCACCTAAAAAGCCATTTAAACGAACTACTCCGGTCCGGCCCAATTTGGACCGAATACTGACCGCTTCTTGCCAAATACATGGCACTTCGAAAAGCCAGCTAACCACACCTACAGGATTGTTGGGGTATTCAAGCAGGCAAGTTAATTGCCAAAACAATGACAAGGGCCGATAGCGATGACGAGGAAGAGACCCGCCACGAACAATAGAGGATGTATGGGTTTCTCACAAGTGCGGACGGTAAACATGATATACGCAACCCACATACCCAAGAGGGAGCGGAAGCGCACTTAGGGACGATATGCGATGGAGCCGCCGCCTAAGTTCAATCCATGGTCCTCTCGCCTCATCACTTTCGATCAAAGGGACCACTCCCACCAAGATCCGCCATGGCGGATTCGCCGCATTGGTTTTAGACCCAATCGCCGATGGATTTGACTCACTAGAGTCCTCGATGGACGGCGGCAAAGAGCCTCGAACCTCGCTTTACCAGATACAAAGGCGCAAGATGGGCATAGACCCTCAAGGATTAAACCTACAAAGACGATCTTCAAAGGCATCATACCAGTGTTGAGGCTAATTGTACAGCTCACCACACCGAAGTGGTCTTCGGATCCCTGATAATTTCAAGCGAGGAGTTGATCTTCGACATAGTCCCGCTCGCAGCGGGCTATCACGCCCGCTTCGGACGAACCACGCTTGTAAAGTTCAACGCGTGCCGCATTATGCATACCTTAAGCTCAAGATGCCAGCCCTCGTGGAGTCATCACGGTCAACGGAAACAACGAACGCCCTCCGAACGGAGGAACACACACGCTCGCGCGTAGTAGTACAGAGCAGCCTCTAAGGCATTTTCGAGTCCGCCGTTAAACGACCGGACATGGCCAAACGCGCTCGGAGTAACATACATCAAGACCACCTGGCACATTCCAAACACGCATAGCAATGCGGCCCCAACCCCAGCCCTTGCATGATTGCAAGACTAGCCCTTCGCAGACATCATTACGCCTCGAGATACCATGGGCATAGGGGAGGGCACGACCACGACAGCCCAGAGTGCGGCTCAACCACACCAGGGCCCCAAGTGTGTCGCTTTTTTCTTTTCCTTTTTTATTTATCCACAGGACTCGCTCACCAGAGACCCCGTCCGGCGTCAATCACCGAACTCACGATGCAACAGCCAGGAAGGACAAAGGCTACGATTTAATACTCGTGGTCTCCATTATGAGCATTAAATCTGTTTAATACACCATCCCGCAGCCTACCCCTGGAGGGAGACATGTCTAATAGTCCAACCCTTGCTTACCGCACTATTCATATCGTTCTGCATTCATGGCAGAATTCCTTGAATAAACAATGCATCACTTTTCGCTTATAATTGCATTCCTTTTTTTACATATATATTCATTTATGACATCTTGCATCCGTACACTTTGGTATGGCCGAATACACCAGGGGCTTATGTTCCCCGCATTATGGTGTGTCAAGTCCGAACACTTTCACAAGTGCGGCACCCCGAACTTATAGCACTATATGCATCGGCTTCAATCATGTCTTGGGTCAATAGTTGGGTTTGCCTGCCCCATGTTTTGGTACCTTACGCCCGCTCTATCGCTAAGGTAGCACGGGAGAACCACCGCGATTGCGCCTCGGCTGAGCTGGGCGAGCGCCTCAAAGGAGAAAGCTAAAACTGACCGTCATGATAAGGCGAGAGCTGGTCGCTGCTCGAGAGGTCTTTTGAGTCCCTAAAGACTTATGCCGCTAGAGCGAGGAACCGACTTCGTCTGCCCAGCATGGATAGCGCCTCAACTCGGTGTTCAACACTAGAGGCTTCACTGAAATTTAAAATTATAGAATTCTATGGCTAAGGAGAGTGTTCAAGCATTATAAGTCCGGTTGCTTTGTTCGTTGTGTTGAGCGCCCCTAGATGGACCCAAAATGGGAACAAGAGCACTCAAGTTTATCCCAACACCCCAAAGACTGTGGCATGGGGGCTGAAGCCGACGACTTGCCATCTCTCGATTTGATAAACGGCCGCACGTAAGGTAATATTTTAAATTAATAAGCGCTGTTTAGCGATATGAACAAAGTTTTCAAAGGCATGTGATAACACATTGCGAAGTCTACTCAAATATTACATCTTTGGGGCACTCATCCGCAATCTTGCGTGCACCCTTCAAGACACTCTTATAATACATTTCGGCGACGATACTCCTTGCCCGCCGGTGGGCGTCCGCGTAAGCCTCTCAAAGATCCAAAGATGCCCCAAAGGCACCTTTATGCTGGCAAGGCCCGACGGCACCTTCAATGCAAAGTGAGCGCTTGATGACTTCCACCCAAGGGCACGATCCACCAGCCGCCAGACTAGGCCAAGTAGCTCCTGTGCATGGCCTCTTTAGGCCACAAATGACTATGAGGCCCTTCATGGCCTGCTCGGCTACCTTAGGAGCTCGACCACCGCTTCACCGGTCGCTAAGGGGCACTAGATGTCCGCCTCAAAGATATCGAGACCAAGACCTTCTCCGCTGAGCTCCCTCCTCGCCCAGAGAATGTGGCGGCATCGACACGCTATGCAGGCAGATCTGCAAACGCCTCCCGAGAGCTCCGACCGGTAAGTAACATGTAATTCACATTCACATGCTTGCTTTGCATGAAAAATGCCTTACCCGCCGCTATTTTCTTCACCGCCTCAATCTCCTCGGAGGGCCTTATGGGCCTCGGCCTTAGCGGCTTTGGCACTCTCAAGAGCCGAGGCAAGCTCTGACTCGAGTTCGAGTCGCGGCTCCAAACTCTCATGCTTTTCCATGAGAGCCTCGGAGCTCTTGCCGCACCTCCGCCACCCGCCTCCTCGCTTCTCGCTTCACCATTCCATTCCATGTCAAGATCACGCTCGGGTCATGACACCGCCTCCTTCAGTGGTCGCCACTCGCTCGTGGGCCCCTACAAAGGCCCACGCTATCCTTGTTATTTCTATTGCAACCAAAATCCTTTTCTCAGAAGGTACAAATTCAATACGGTGTTACTTCACCTTCTTTGTCCTCGAGCTGCTTTGGCAAGGCCGAGCTCGCTTCTGACCGCCGAGGTCCTCGCTTTTAAAGCACCGACTTCCACAACACGCGGCAGAGGTCGCCAGCAGAGCCTCGCAATCCCATATGGACATAATTTTAGAACTCGCACGATATCTTTTAGATCCTCATCCGCTTTTCTTCCCAACACCGAACCGAGCATCGTGGGCTACTGCCTATGAGGTATTACATTACATATTTTGAAACTTCTACCTCAAAGCCTCGTTAGAAGGTCGCCGCAGGCTTCGGTCAGCCCGCTTCTTGGCGAGCTGAACCTTCTCACCGCACTCATGATAGTGCGGTGTTCTTCCTGATGGAAGCGCCGCTGAGCGCCCAACAAGTTGTCCGCACCTCGGTTGACGGAGTCTCCGGGTGTCACGGTCTTGCCCTTCTACGAAGGGGCCGCCACGCCGGACCGAACCATCAAGGGTTTTGGTGCGGAGTCCGCATGATGTCCGGGGTTGCCTCTGTGGCACCTCCGAGCCTCTCCTCCCCGGGCGGGTCCCTCCTCGATCCCACCTTGGCGCCCTCAAGATCACGAGGGGTGGAGGCAGTCGAATGGAATCCACATCCGACGGAGCCAAGGACCCACTCAAGAAGCAGAAAATCGCCCCGGCCGACTACAAAGTTGTATGCGCATTAGAAGGATACCGTGTGGCTAAAAAGAGAAATTATAAATCATTCAGAACTGGATATTTACGATCTTGCCGGGCTTGGCCCTTGAGGGCCACCCTTGTCACCGCTGCTGGTGTCAAGGCGAGTTGTCCGGAGGAAGGGTCCTTCCCTCTGACTTTTCGCCTCTCTGCTGGGGGAAGCCTTCTCTTATTCTCTCCTCCCGGGAGAGTCCTCTTCCTCCTCGCTCGGGAGGAGTCCGCCGAGCCATCCTGACGATGAGTCCGACACCACCCGGCGCCGGTACTTTTTTTGTTCCGTGGGCCTTCTTCTTGCCTTCCTCTCCCAAGCACCACGTAGGGGTTTGAACCAAAGCAGCCCCATCAAACGGGTGTCCGCTGGGTCTTCAGAAGGGAGCCGACAGCTTAACCTGTCCGACGCCCTTGCCACCCTCCCTGTAAAGGCATTGGGAGTTTTAGATCCCACATTGAGTCAAACTATGAAAGAAATAAGTGTCCCAGAAGGATAACAAAGCTTACCTTCTACGCCGGGCGCTTGGTGCTGAATCCGCGATCTTTAGTTGTGGATGCAGGGCTTTCTCCGCCTTTGAGCAGCATGAAGGAAATATGCCCTAGAGGCAATAATAAAGTTATTATTTATTTCCTTATTTCATGATAAATGTTTATCATTCATGCTAGAATTGTATTAACCGAAACATGATACATGTGTGAATGCATAGACAAAACAAGATGTCACTAGTATGCCTCTACTAGACTAGCTTGTTAATCAAAGATGGTTATGTTTCCTAACCATGAACAAAGGAGTTGTTATTTGATTAATGAGGTCACATCATTAGTAGAATGATCTGATTGACATGACCCATTCCCTTAGCTTAGCACACGATCGCTTAGTATGTTGCTACCGCTTTTATCCATGACTTATACATGTTCCTCGTAACTATGAGATTATGCAACTCCTGCTTACGGAGGAACACTTTGGTGCTACCAAACGTCACAACGAATCGGGTGATTATAAAGGAGTACTACAGTGTCTCCAAAGGCGATGTTGGGTTGGCGATTTCGAGATTAGGTTTTGTCACTCCGATTGCTCGGAGAGGTATCTCTCGCCCTCTCGGTAATGCACATCATCAAGCCTTGTAAGCACTACAACTAATGAGTTAGTTGTGAGATGATGTATTACGGAACGAGTAAAGAGACTTGCCGGTAACGAGATTGAACTAGGTATTGATACCGACGATCGAATCTCGCAAGTAACATACCGATGACAAAGGGAACAACGATGTTGTTATGCGGTCCGACCGATAAAGATCTTCAGAGAATATGTAGGAACCAATATGGGCATCCAGGTCCCGCTGTTGGTTATTGACCGTGAATAGTTCTAGGTCATGTCTACATTGTTCTCGAACCGTAGGGTCCGCACGCTTAAGGTTTCGGCGATGCTTATTATGAGTTTATGTATTTTGATGTACCAAGGAGTTCGAGTCCCGGATGTGATCACGGACATGACGAGGAGTCTCGAATGGTCGAGACATAAAGATTGATATATTGAAGCCTATGTTTGGAGTTCGAATGGTTCCGGCGAAAACGGAATTTATCGAGTACCGGAGGTTACCGAACCCCCGGAGGTAAATGGGCCTCGATGGGCCTTAGTGGAAAGGAGAAGGGCAGCCCAAGAGGGCTGCGCGCCCCCCCTTCCCTAGTCCTACTAGGACTAGGAGAAGGGGCCGCCCCTCTCTCTTTTTCCTCCGAAATCCTAGTCCAACTAGGATTGGGGGAATCCTACTCCCAGAGGGAGTAGGACTCCCTATGGCGCGCCTCCTTGGCCGCCGCCCCTCCCTCGCTCCTTTATATACGGGGGGGGGCACCTTGAACACACAAGTTGATCGTGAGATCGCTCTCAGCCGCAGCGCGCCCCTCCACCATATTCCACCTCGTTATACCGTCACAAGCTTAGGCGAAGCCCCGCGCCGGTGAAACATCAAGATCGCCACCACGCCGTCAGGCCGACGGAACTCTCCTCGACACTCGGCTGGATCGAGTACGAGGGACGCCATCGAGCTGTACGTGTGTCAAGAACTCGGGGCGCCGGAGTAACGGCGCCGGATCGGTCGGATCGCGAGGAGAACGTACGACTACTTCCTCTACGCCAGATCGCTCCGCCGGTCTACAAGGGTATGTAGACAACACTCTCCCCTCGCTGCTATACATCACCATGATCTTGCGCAGCGAGGAAAATTTTTGAAATTACTACGCTCCCCAACAAAGGGCATCCGAGCCTAGGTTTTTTCTATGGTTTGATGTTTTGCACGAGTAGAACACAAGTGAGTTGTGGGCGATACAAGTCATACTACCTACCAAAGATGTCATACTTTGGTTCAGCGGTATTGTGAGATGAAGCGCCTGCACCGACATTACGCCAGACGCTTACGCGAGACTGGTTTCACCGCCACGAGCACTCGCTGCTTAAAGGTGACCGTGGGTGCCGCCTCTCTCACTTTAGTTGAACTGAGTGCATACGCCCGTCCTTGAGAAGGTTAAACGGAGTCTATTTGACGAAGTATCGCTGTGGTTTTGATGCGAGGTGAGACCGGTTCTTGCTTAAGCCCGTAGCAGCCACGTAAAATTTGCAACAACAAAGTAGAGGACGCCTAACTTGTTTTTGCAGGCATGTTGTGATGTGATATGGTCAAGACGTGATGCTATATTTTATTGTATGAGATGATCATGTTTTGTAACCGGTTATCGGCAATCGGCAGGAGCCATATGGTTGTCGCTTATTGTATGCAATGCAATCGCCTCGTAATGCTTTACTTTATCACTAAGCGTAGCGATAGTCGAGTAGCATAAGTTTGGCGAGACGACAACGATGCTGCGATGGAGATCAAGGTGTCGCTACCGTGACGATGGTGATCATGGTGGTGCAACAAGATGGAGATCATGAAGCACAAGATGATGATGACCATATCATATCACTTATATTGATTTGCATGTGATGTTTATCCTTTATGCATCTTATCTTGCTTTGATCGACGGTAGCATTATAAGATGATCTCTCACTAAATTATCAAGAAGTGTTCTCCCGAGTATGCACCGCTGCAAAGTTCGTCGTGCCTGCACACCACGTGATGATCGGGTGATAAGCTCTCACGTCCATCTACAACGGGTGCAAGCCAGTTTTGCACACGCAGAATACTCGGTTATACTTGACGAGCCTAGCATATGCAGATATGGCCTCGAACACGGAGACCGAAAGGTCGAGCGTGAATCATATAGTAGATATGATCAACATAAGATGTTCACCATTGAAAACTACTCCATTTCACGTGATGATCGGTTATGGTTTAGTTGATTTGGATCACGGATCACTTAGATGACTAGAGAGATGTTTTTCTAAGTGGGAGTTCTTAAGTAATATGATTAATTGAACTTAAATTTATCATGAACTTAGTACCGATAGTATCTTGCTTGTTTATGTTTGATTGTAGATAGATGGCTCGTGCTGTTGTTCCGCTGAATTTTAATGCTCCTTGAGAAAGCAAAGTTGAAAGATGATGGTAGCAATTACACGGATCGGGTCCGAATTTGAGGATCATCCTCATTGCTGCACGTAAGAGTTACGCCCCGATGCACCGCTAGGTGACAGCCTCGCTGCTGAGCAACGCCAGATGTTATGAACGTCCGCGAGCAAAGTCGATGACTACTCTATAGTTCAAGGTGCCATGCTTTACGGCTTAGAACCGGACTTCAACGACGCTTTGAACGCTCATGGAGCATATGAGATGTTCCAGAGTTGAAGTTAATATTCCAAATGTAATGCCCGGATTGAGAGATATGAAGTCTCCAATAAGTTCTATAGCTGCAAGATGGAGGAGAATAGTTCTCATAGTGAGCATATACTCGTAATGTCCGGGTACTACAATCACTTGACACAATTGGGAGTTAATCTTCCGGATGATTGTGTCATTGATGTAATTCTCCAATCACCGCCACCAAGCTACAAAGGCTTCGTGATGAACTATAATATGCAAGGGTTAGTAAAGACTATACCGAGCTCTTCGCAATGCTAAAGGTCATGGAGGTAGAAATCAAGAAGGAGCATCAAGTGTTGATGGTCAATAAGACCACTAGTTTCAAGAAGAAAGGCAAAGGAAGAAGAAGGAATTCAAGAAGAACAGCAAGCAAGTTGTCGCCAGAGAAGAAACCCAAGTCCGGCCCTAAACCTGAAACTGAGTGCTTCTACCGCAAGCGATCGTCACCGAAGCGGAACTGCCCCAAGTATTTGGCGGATAAGAAGGATGGCAAGGTGAACAAAGGTATATGTGATATACATGTTATTGATGTGTACCTTACTAGAGCTCGAGTAGCACTGGTATTTGATATCGGTTCTGCTGCTAATATTTGCAACTCAAACAGGACTACGATTGCTTAACTCGCAAAGGACGAGGTGACGATGCGCTGGGAAATGGTTCCAAAGTCGATGTGATCGCGGTCGGCACGCTACCTCTACATCTACCTTCGGATTAGTTTTAGACCTAAATAATTGTTATTTGGTGCCCGCGCTGAGCATGAACATTATATCTGGATCTTGTTTGATGCGAGACGGTTATTCATTTAAATCGAGAATAATGGTTGTTCTATTTATATGAGTAATATCTTTATGGTCATGCACCCTTGAGGAGTGGTCTATTTTTTATGAATCTCGATAGTAGTGATACACATATTCATAATGTTGAAACCAAAAGATGCAGAGTTGATAATGATAGTGCAACTTATTTGTGGCAATCGCCGCTTAGGTCATATCGGTGTAAAGCGATGAAGAAACTCCATATCGATGGACTTTTGGAGTCACTTGATTATGAATCACTTGGCACTTATGTAACCGTGCCTCATGGGCAAGATGACTAGAACACCGCTTCTCCGTACTATGGAGAGAGCAACAGATTTGTTGGAAATCATACATACGTATGTATGTGGTCCGATGAATGTTGAGGCTCGTGGCGGATATCGTTATTTTCTCACCTTCACAGATGACTTAAGCAGATATGGGTATATCTACTTAATGAAACATAAGTCCAAACGCTTGAAAAGTTCAAAGAATTTCAGAGTGAAGTTGAAAATCATCGTAATAAGAAAATTAAGTTTCTACGATCCGATCGTGGAGGTGAATATTTGAGTTACGAGTTTGGTCTACATTTGAAACAATGCGAATAGTTTCAAGAACTCACGCCACCCGAACACCACAACAGAATGGTGTGTCCGAACGTCAGAATCGTGATTTTACTAGATATGGTACGATCTATGATGTCTCTTACAGATTTACCGCTATCGCTTTGGGGTTATGCTCTAGAGACACCGATTCACACCGAATAGAACACCGCCGAAACTGCTGAGACGACACCTTATGAACTATGGTTTAGCAAGAAACCAAAGTTGTCGCTTTCTTAAAGTTTGGGGATGCGATGCTTATGTGAAAAGCTTCAACCCGATAAGCTCGAACCCAAATCGGAGAAATGTGTCTTCATAGGATACCCAAAGGAGACAGTTGGGTACACCTTCTATCACAGATCCAAGGCAAGACATTCGTTGTTAAGAATGGATCCTTTCTAGAGAAGGAGTTTCTCTCAAAGAAGTGAGGGAGGAAAGTGGAACTTGATGAGGTAATAGTACCTTCTCCCTTACTTGAAAGTAGTTCGTCGCAGAACCAGTTTCGAGACACCTACACCAAGTAGTGAGGAAGTTGATGATGTTGATCATGAAACTTCAGATCAAGTTACCGCAGAACCTCGAGATCAACCAGAGTAAGATCCGCACTGAGTGGTACGGTAATCCTGTTCGAAGTCATGCTACTAGATCATGATGAACCTACAAACTATGAAGAAGCGATGGTGAGCCCAGATTCGCAAAATGGCTTGAGGCCATGAAATCTGAGATGGGATCCATGTATGAAAACAAAGTGTGGATTTTGGTTGACTTGCCCGAGGGTAGGCAAGCAATAGAAAACAAGTGGATCTTCAAGAAGAAGACCGACGCCGACGGTAATGTTATCGTTTATAAAGCTCGACTTGTCGCAAAAGGTTTTCGACAAGTTCAAGGGATTGACTACGATGAGACCTTCTCACCAGAAGCGATGCTTAAGTCCGTCTCAATCATGTTAGCAATCACCGATTTTATGATTATGAAATTTGGCAAATGGATGTAAAGACCGCATTCCTGAATGGATTTCGAAGAAGAGTTGTATATGATGCAACCGTAAGGTTTTATCGATCCAAAGGAGCTAACAAAGTGTGCAAGCTCCAATGATCCATCTATGGACTGGTGCAAGCATCTCGAGTTGAATAAACGCTTTGATAGTGTGATCAAAGATTTGGGTTTGTATGCACTTTTGGAGAAGCCTCAGATTTACAAGAAAGTGAGTGGAGCTCAGAGCATTTCGATATTATATGTGGATGACATATTGCTGATCGGAAATGATATAGAATTTCTGGATAGCATAAAGGGATACTTGAATAAGAGTTTTTCAATGAAAGACCTCGTGAAGCTGCTTACATATTGGGCATTAAGATCTATAGAGATAGATCAAGACGCTTAATTGACTTTCACAAAGCACATACCTTGACAAAGTTTTGAAGAAGTTCAAATGGATCAAGCAAAGAAAGGGTTCTTGCCTCGTGTTACAAGGTGTGAAGTTGAGTCGACTCAATGCCCCACCACCGCAGAAGATAGAGAGAAAATGAAAGATGTTCCTATGCTTCAGCCATAGGCTCTATCATGTATGCAATGCTGTGTACCGCACTGATGTGTGCCTTGCTATAAGCCTAGCAGGAGGTACCAAAGTAATCCAGAGTGGATCATCGACAGCGTCAAGAACATCCCAAATACCGAAAAGGACTAAGGATATGTTTTCAGATATGGAGGTGACAAAGAGCTCATCGTAAACGGTTACGCTGATGCAAGTTTTGACACCGATCCGGACGATTCTAAATCGCAGACCGGATACGATTTACACTAAACGGAGGAGCTGTCATTGGTGCAGTTCTAAACAAAGCGTCAGAAGGGATCTACATGTGAAGCGGAATACATAGCAGCTTCGAAGCAGCTAATGAAGGAGTCTGATGAAGGAGTTCATATCCCATCTAGGTGTCATACCTAGTGCATCGGGTCCAATGAAAATCTTCGTGACAATATCGAGCAATTGCCTTAGCAAAGGAATCCAGATTTCACAAGAGGACCAAGCACATCAAGAGACGCCTCAATTCCATCCGGACTTAGTCCGATCGAGACATAGAGATTTGCAAGATACATACGGATCTCAATGTTGCGCACTGCTGACTAAGCCTCTTCCACGAGCAAAACATGATCAGCACCAAGACTCCATGGGTGTTAGAATCATTACTATGTAATCTAGATTATTGACTCTAGTGCAAGTGGGAGATCAAGGAAATATGCCCTAGAGGCAATAATAAAGTTATTATTTATTTCCTTATTTCATGATAAATGTTTATCATTCATGCTAGAATTGTATTAACCGAAACATGATACATGTGTGAATGCATAGACAAAACAAGATGTCACTAGTATGCCTCTACTAGACTAGCTTGTTAATCAAAGATGGTTATGTTTCCTAACCATGAACAAAGGAGTTGTTATTTGATTAATGAGGTCACATCATTAGTAGAATGATCTGATTGACATGACCCATTCCCTTAGCTTAGCACACGATCGCTTAGTATGTTGCTACCGCTTTTATCCATGACTTATACATGTTCCTCGTAACTATGAGATTATGCAACTCCTGCTTACCGGAGGAACACTTTGGTGCTACCAAACGCCACAACGAATCGGGTGATTATAAAGGAGTACTACAGTGTCTCCAAAGGCGATGTTGGGTTGGCGATTTCGAGATTAGGTTTTGTCACTCCGATTGCTCTGGAGAGGTATCTCGGCCCTCTCGGTAATGCACATCATCAAGCCTTGCAAGCACTACAACTAATGAGTTAGTTGTGAGATGATGTATTACGGAACGAGTAAAGAGACTTGCCGTAACGAGATTGAACTAGGTATTGATACCGACGATCGAATCTCGCAAGTAACATACCGATGACAAAGGAACAACGATGTTGTTATGCGGTCCGACCGATAAAGATCTTCAGAGAATATGTAGGAACCAATATGGGCATCCAGGTCCCGCTGTTGGTTATTGACCGTGAATGGTTCTAGGTCATGTCTACATTGTTCTCGAACCGTAGGGTCCGCACGCTTAAGGTTTCGGCGATGCTTATTATGAGTTTATGTATTTTGATGTACCAAGGAGTTCGAGTCCCGGATGTGATCACGACATGACGAGGAGTCTCGAATGGTCGAGACATAAAGATTGATATATTGAAGCCTATGTTTGGAGTTCGAATGGTTCCGCTAAAACGGAATTTATCGAGTACCGGAGGTTACCGAACCCCCGGAGGTAAATGGGCCTCGATGGGCCTTGGTGGAAAGGAGAAGGGCAGCCCAAGAGGGCTGCGCAAGGCCCCTTCCCTAGTCCTACTAGGACTAGGAGAAGGGGCCGCCCCTCTCTCTCTTTCCCTCCGGAATCCTAGTCCAACTAGGATTGGGGGAATCCTACTCCCAGAGGGAGTAGGACTCCCCGGCGCCGCCTCCTTGGCCGCCGCCCCTCCCCTGGCTCCTTTATATACGGGGCAGGGGGCACCTTGAACACACAAGTTGATCGTGAGATCGCTCTCAGCCGCAGCGCCCCTCCACCATATTCCACCTCGTTATACCGTCGCAAGCTTAGGCGAAGCCCCGCGCCGTGAAACATCAAGATCGCCACCACGCCGTCAGGTCGACGAACTCTCCTCGACACTCGGCTGGATCGAGTACGAGGGACGCCATCGAGCTGTACGTGTCAAGAACTCGGGGCGCCGGAGTAACGGCGCCGGATCGGTCGGATCGCGAGGAGAACGACGACTACTTCCTCTACGCCAGATCGCTCGCTTCGGGTCTACAAGGGTATGTAGACAACACTCTCCTCTCGCTATACATCACCATGCTATACATCACCATGATCTTGCGCCCACTATGCGAGGAAAATTTTTGAAATTACTACGCTCCCCAACAGATGTTGAGGATTAAGTTTACGCCAGATCGTGGAAGTCCAGCAGTGCATGAGCCCCTGGACGAAGGGATGAAGGGAAGCCCAGTCCGCTGGAGGAAGTGGGGAAGGAATACGACCTCTCATGAGGCCTGGGTGGGATGAGCTGCCTCGTCGGGCAGCCGGCGCGCGATGTCGCCGGAGAGGTATCCGTGCCGCAGCTTCTCGATGTGCCCTTCAGAACGGAGGAGGCCATCCACTTGCCTCCCGCCTCCCGACATGGCCGGAGAATGTTGAGACGAGATGTGCGGACTTGGGCGCTGGAGCTCGAAAAGGCGGAGATGGATAAGCAAAGGAGGAAGAAGGCGAGGTAAAAAAGGTGGATCCTTATCCCTTATATATGGGAGGACGAAGACTATGCGCCCCACCGCTCGGTAAAACTCGCTATCTCCTAAGCGCCACCATCAATGGCGCGTTGGGTTACCCACGTCCGTATTGATGGGAATCCTGAATAAGGGGAACACGATCTCGCTTCGACAAGACGTGCCAAGGAAACCGCTTCGCTAAACGCGCTGAGGTGGTATAATAAAAAATGATTCAAGTAAGAGCTTGGTGGTGGTGTGACATCATGCTCCAAAACACGTCAGCAGATTGAACTTGTGTACGTATTATTCTCTCTACAGTGGAATGTGGAATTTATTTTGCAGAGCCGGACACTATCATGGTGTTCGCAATCTTCTATGAATTATTCGGAGGAGGAACCCGCCTTGCAATGCCGAACAATATGCTACTGGACTCATCGCCATTGAAGCCCGGTTCGTGGCCCACCGAGGAGTCCTCGACTAGGGGTGTCCAGATAGCTGGACTATCATCATCGGCCGACTCCAAGACTATGAAGATACAAGATTGAAGACTTCGGCCCCGTGTCCCGATGGGACTTTCCTTGGCGGGAAGGCAAGCTTGGCGATACGGATATGTAGATCTCCTACCATTGTAACCGACTGGTAACCCTAGCCCTCTCCAAAGGTATATATATAAACCGAGGGTTTTAGTCCGTAGGATCTAACAACCATTACAACAATCATACCATAGGCTAGCTTCTAGGGCTTAGCCTCCTTGATCTCGTGGTAGATCCACTCTTGTACTACCCATATCATCAATATCAATCAAGCAGGAGTAGGGTTTTACCTCCATCGAGAGGGCCCGCACCTGGGTAAAAACATCATGTCCCTTGTCTCCTGTTACCATCCGCCTAGACGCACAGTTCGGGACCCCCTACCCGAGATCCGAAGGTTTTGACACCGACAGGGGGCCTGCCAGGGGGCCCACAAGGATGGGGGGGGGTGAAGTAAATATGCCCTAAAGGCAATGATAAAGTTGTTATTTATATTTCCTTATATCATGGTAAATGTTTATTATTCATGCTAGAATTGTACTAAACGTAAACTTAGTATATGTGTGAATACATAGACAAAACAAAGTGTCCCTAGTATGCCTCTACTTGACTAGCTCGTTAATCAAAGATGGTTATGTTTCCTGACCATAAACATGTGTTGTCATTTGATGAACGGGATCACATCTTTAGAGAATGATGTGATCGACAAGACCCATCCGTTAGCTTAGCATAATGATTGTTGAGTTTTATTGCTATTGCTTTCTTCATGACTTATACATGTTCCTCAGACTATGAGATTATGCAACTCCCAAATACCAGAGGAACACCTTGTATGCTATCAAACGTCATAACGTAACTGGGTGATTATAAAGATGCTCTATAGGTGTCTACGAACGTGTTTGTTGGCATAGATCGAGATTAGGATTTGTCACTCGTATCGGAAAGGTATCTTCGCCATCTCGTAATGCTCATCACAATAAGCCTTGCAAGCAATGTGATTAATGAGTTAGTTACGAGATGATGCATTACAGAACGATTATAGAGACTTGCCGGTAACGAGATTGAACTAGGTATGAGGATACCGACGATCAAATCTCGGGCAAGTAAAATACCGATGACAAAGGGAATAATGTATGTTGTGTTGGGGAACGTAGTAATTTCAAAAATTTTCCTACGCACACGCAAGATCATGGTGATGCATAGCAACGAGAGGGGAGAGTGTTGTCTACGCACTCAGAGACCGGGCGAAGCGATCACAACGTAGAGGAAGTAGTCGACGCTCTCCTCGCGATCCGACCGATCCCAGCGCCAAGCATTCGGCGCCCAGTTCTTGACACACGACAGCTCGATGACGCCTCGGCTCCAATCCAAGAGAGCTTCGGGAGGGGGAGTTCCACAAGACGACGGGCAGGACGATCTTGATGTTCTATCGGCGCAGGCTTCGCCTAAGCTTTATGCACGATATGACCGAGGTGGAATATGGTGGAGGGGGCACCGACACGGCTAAGGGACGATCCGAGATCAACTTGTGTGTTCTAGGGTGCCCCTGCCCTCAGATATAAAGGAGCAAGGGGGTGGCCGCCCTTGAGGAGGCGCCTGAGGAGTCCTACTCCCACCGAGTAGGACTCCCTTCCTAGTTGGATTAGGACTTGGGGGGGAAAGAGGGAAGGGGGCGCCGCCTCTCCTTGTCCTATTCGGACTAGGGGAGGGGGCGCGCCTTCCCCGGCCGGCCCTTCCTCTTCTCCCTCATGGCCCACTAAGGCTAATAACCCCGGAGGGTTCTCGTAACTCCCTGTTCCTAGAAAATCTCGATTTCACCCGAACCATTCAACTCCAAACATAGGCTTCCAATATATCAATCTTTATGTCTCGACCATTTCGAGACTCTCGTCATGTCCATGATCACATCCGGACTCAACTTCTTCGTACATCAAAATACACAAACTCATAATATAACCGCCATCGAAACCTTGCGCATGGACCCTACGGTTCGAGAACACGTAGACATGACCGAGACATCGCCTCCGTCAATAACCAATAGCGGACCTGATGCCCATATTGGTTCCTACATATTCTACGAAGATCTTTATCGGTCGACAAAGATAACAACATACGTTGTTCCTTTGTCATCGGTATGTTACTTACCCGAGATTCGATCGCTTCAGATCCAATACCTAGTTCAATCTCGCACGCAAGTCTCTTTACTCGCTCCGTAATACATCATCTCACAGCTAACTCATTAGTTGTAATGCTTGCAAGGCTTAAGTGATGTGTATTACCGAGAGGGCCCAGAGATACCTCTCCGACAATCGGAGTGACAAAACCTAATCTCAAATACGCCAACCCAACATCCGCCTTTGGAGACACTTGTAGTAATTCTTTATAATCACCCAGCATACGCTGTACGCTTGGTAGCACCCAAAGTGTTCCTCCGTAAACGGAGTTGCATAATCTCATAGTTATAGGAACATGTATATGTCATGGATAAAAGCAGTAGCAACATACTAAACGATCGTGTGCTAAGCTAATGGAATGGGTCATGTCAATCAGATCATTCAACTAATGATGTGACCTTGTTAATCAAATAACAAACCTTTGTTCATGGTTAGGAAACATAACCATCTTTGATTAACAAGCTAGTTTAGTAGAGGCATACTAGTGACACTTTGCTTGTCTATTCATTCACACATGTATTATGTTTCCGGTTAATACAATTCTAGCATGAATGATAAACTTTTATCATGAAATAAGGAAATAAATAATAACTTTATTATTTCCTCTAGGGCATATTTCCTTCAGTCTCCCACTTGCACTAGAGTCAATAATCTAGATTACATAGTAATGATTCTAACACCCATGGAGTCTTGGTGTTGATCATGTTTTGCTCGTGGAAGAGGCTTAGTCAACGGGTCTCGCTACATTCAGATCCGTATGTATCTTGCAAATCTCTATGTCTCCCACCGACTAAATCCCGATGGAATTGAAGCGCCTCTTGATGTGCTTGGTCCTCTTGTGAAATCTGGATTCCTTCGCTAAGGCAATTGCTCCAAGATTGTCACGTAAGATTTTCATTGACCCGATGCACTAGGTATGAACCTAGATCGGATATGAACTCCTTCATCCGCATCTTCATTGGCTGCTTCCGGCTGCTATGTACTCCGCTTCACATGTAGATCCCGCCACGACGCTTTGTTTAGAACTCGCACCAACCGACAGCCCTCCATTTAGTGTAAATACGATTCGGTCTGTGATTTAGAATCGTCTGATCGTTGTCAAAGCTTGCATCAACGTAACTGCCATTTATGAGCTCTTTGTCACCTCCATATACGAGAAACATATCCTTAGTCCTTTTCGTATTTCAGATGTTCTTGACCGCGTCCAAAGGATCCACTCGATTACTTTGGTACCTCCCTCGCTAAGCTTATAGCAAGGCACACATCGTCCGTACACAAGATTGCATACATGATAGAGCCTATGGTCAAGCATAGGAACATCTTTCATTTTCTCTATCTTCTCGCAGTGGTCGGGCATTGAGTCTTACTCAACTTCACACCTTGTAACACAGCAAGAACCCTTTCTTTGCTTGATCCATTTTGAACTTCTTCAAAATTTTGTCAAGGTATGTGCTTTGTGAAAGTCCAATTAAGCCGCCTTGATCTATCTCTATAGATTTTGATGCCCAATATGTAAGCAGCTTCACCGAGGTCTTTCATTGAAAAACTCTTATTCAAGTCTCCCTTTATGCTATCCAGAATTCTATATCATTTCCGATCAAGAATATGTCATCTACATATAATATCGTAAATGCTACAGAGCTCCCACTCACTTTCTTGTAAATACAAAGCTTCTCCAAAAGTCTCAGATGAACCCAAATGCTTTGATCACACTATCAAAGCGCTTATTCCAACTCCGAGATGCTTGCACCAGTCCATAAATGGATCGCTGAGCTTGCATACTTTGTTAGCTCCTTTTGGATCGATAAAACCTTCTCGTTGCATCATATACAACTCTTCTTCCGTAAATCCATTCAGAATGCGCTTTACATCCATTTGCCAAATTTCATAATCATAAAATGCGCAATTGCTAACATGATTCGGACAGATTTAAGCATCGCCACGGGTGAGAAGGTCTCATCGTAGTCAATCCCTTGAACTTGTCAAAACCTTTATGCATAAGTCGAGCTTTGTAGACAAGAATATTACCGCCACGCCTTCTTCTTGAAGATCCACTTGTTTTCTATTGCTTGTCGACCTCTGCAAGTCAACCAAAGTCCATACTTTGTTTTCATACATGGATCCCATCTCGCATTTCATGGCCTCAAGCCATTTTATGAATCTGGCTCACCATCGCTTCTTCATAGTTCGAGGTTCATCATGATCTAGTAGCATGACTTCCGTAACAGGATTACCGCATTCACTCGTGCGGATCTTACTCGTTGATCTACGAGGTTCTCAGAGTAACTTGATCTCAAGTTTCATGATCAACATCATCAACTTCCTCACTATTTGGTGTAGATGTCTCGTAAACCGGTTTCGCGATTTAACTACTTTCAAGTAAGGGAGAAGGTACAATTACCTCATCAATTTCTACTTTCCTCCCACTCACTTCTTTCGAGAGAAACTCCTTCTAGAAAGGATCCATTCTAGCAACAAATGTCTTGCCTTCGAATCTGTGATAGAAGGTGTACCCAACTGCTCCTTTGGGTATCCTATGAAGACACATTCGATTTGGGTTAAAGCTTATCAAAGTTGAAGCTTTTTCACATAAGCATCGTGATCCCCAAACTTTAAGAAACGACAACTTTGGTTTCTTGCTAAACCATAGTTCATAAGGTGTCGCCTCAACGGATTTTGACGGTGTTCTATTCAAAGGTGAATGCGGCCGCCTCAAGAGCATAACCCCAAAACGATAGCGTAAATCAGAAGAGACATCATAGATCGCACCATATCTAGTAAAGTGCGACACGACGCTCGACACACCATTACGCTGTGGTGTTCGTGGTATGGAGTTGCTAAACTATTCCGCATTGTCTCAAATGTATACCAAACTCAGAACTCAAATATTCACCTCCACGATCGATCGAGAAATTTAATTTTCTTATTACGATGATTTTCAACTTCACTCAAATTCTTTGAACTTTTCAAATGTTTCAGACTTATGTTTCATTAAGTAGATATACCCATATCCGCTTAAATCATCCGTGAAGGTGAGAAAATAACGATATCCGCCACGAGCCTCAACATTCATCGGACCACATACATCTCAGTATGTATGATTTCCAACAAATCTGTTGTTCTCCATAGTACCGAGAACGGGCTTTAGTCATCTTGCCTATGAGGCACGGTTCGAAGTGCCAAGTGATTCATAATCAAGTGACTCCAAAAGTCCATCAAGATGGAGTTTCTTCATGCGCTTTATACCGATATGACCTAAACGGCAAGTACACAAATAAGTTGCACTATCATTATCAACTCGTGATCTTTTGGTTTCAACATTATGAATATGTGTATCACTACTATCGAGATTCATCAAAATAGACCATTCTTCAAGGGTGCATGACCATAAAAGATATTACTCATATAAATAGAACAACCATTATTCTCTCGATTTAAATGAATAACCGCCTCGCATCAAACAAGATCCAGATATAATGTTCATGCTCAACGCAGCACCAAATAACAATTATTTAGGTCTAAAACTAATCCCAAGGTAGATGTAGAGGTAGCATGTCGATCGCGATCACATCGACTTTGGAACCATTTCCCACGCCGATCGCCACCTCGCCCTTGCCGTTGTTCGCTAATCCATAGTCCCTGCTTCGAGTTGCAAATATTAGCAATGTAACCAGATCAAATACCCAAAAGCTATCATGAGCTCTAGTAAGGTACACATCAATAACATGTATATCACATATACCTTGTTCACCTTGCCATCCTTCTTATCCGCCAAATACTTGGGGCAGTTCCGCTCCAAAGGACTAGTCTGCTTGCAGAGAAGCACTCGGCCAGTGTTTAGGGCCGACTTGGGTTTTTCTCCCGAGCAGCAACTTGCTTGTCTGTTCTTCTTGAAGTTCCCTTCTTCTTCCCTTTGCCTTTCTTCTTGAAACTAGTGGTCTTATCGACCATCAACACTTGATGCTCCTTCTGATTTCTACCTCCGCAACCTTTAGCATTGCGTAAGAGCCTGTATAGTCTTTACTAACCCTTGCATATTATAGTTCATCACGAAGCCTTTGTAGCTTGGTGGCGTGATTGAAGAATTCTCGTCAATGACACAATCATCCGAAGATTAACTCCCAGCTTGAGTCAAGTGATTGTAATACCTGCACATTTTGAGTATGTGCTCACCGACGTAACTATTCTCCTCCATCTTGCAGCTATAGAACTTATTGGAGACTTCATATCTCTCAATCTGGCATTCTGTTGAATATCAACTTCAACTCCCGAACATCTCATATGCTCCATGACGCTCAAAACGCCGCTTGAAGTCCCGGTTCTAAGTCGTAGCATGGCACATCGAACTATAGAGTAGTCATCGCTTTGCTCGCCAGATGTTCTTAACGCCGCCATTGCATCAAGAAGAGGTCTGCACCTAGCGTGCATCCAGACGAACTCTTCAGGCAGCAATGAGGATAATCCTCAAAGTACGGACCCAAATCCGTAATTGCTACCATCATCTTTCAACTTTGCTTTCAAAGAACGCATTAAAATTCAACGAACAACAAAGACGAGCCATCTATCTACAAACAAACATAGACAAGCAAGATACTATCAGTACTAAGTTCATGATAAATTTAAGTTCAATTAATCATATTATTTAAGAACTCCCACTTAGACGACATCTCTAGTCATCTAAGTGATCACGTGATCCAAATCAACTAAACCATAACCGATCATCACGTGAGATGGAGTAGTTTTCAATGGTGAACATCTTATGTTGATCATATCTACTATATGATTCACGCCGACCTTTCGGTCTCCGCTTTCCGAGGCCATATCTCGCATATGCTAGGCTCGCCAAGTATAACCCGAGTATTCTCGGTGCAAAACTGGCTTGCACCCGCTGTAGATGGACGAGAGCTTATCACACCCGATCATCACGCGGTGTCTCAAGATGACGAAATTTGGCAACGGTGCATACCAGAAGAACACTACTTGATAATTTTAGTGAGAGATCATCTTAAAATGCTACCGCCAATCAAAGCAAGATAAGATGCATAAAGGATAAACATCACATGCAATCAATATAAGTGATATGATATGGTCATCATCATCTTGTGCTTCGTGATTCCATCTCGCAGCACCATCATGATCACCATCGCCACCGCGCGACACCTTGATCTTCATCGAGCATCGTTGTCGCCTCGCCAATCTTATGCTTCTACGACTATCGCTACCGCTTAGTGATAAAGTAAAGCAATTACGTATGCATTGCATTTCATACAATAAAGCGACAACCATATGGCTCCAGCCAATTGCCGATAACTTCGTTACAAAACATGATCATCTCATACAATAAAATATAGCATCACGCCTTGACCATATCACATCACAACATGCCCCGCAAAAACAAGTTAGACGCCCTCTACTTTGTTGTTGCAAATTTTACGTGGCTGCTACGGGCTTAAGCAAGAACCAATCTCACCTACGATCAAAACCACAACGATATTTCACAAATAGACTCGCTTTAACCTTCTCAAGGACCGGGCGAGCCACACTCGGTTCAACTAAAGTGAGAGAGACAGACACCCGCCACCACCTTTAAGCAACGAGTGCTCACAGCGGTGAAACCAGTCTCGCAGAAGCGCACGCAGTAATGTCGGTCCGGCCGCTTCATCTCACAATACCGCTGAACCAAAGTATGACATGCTGGTAGGTAGTATGACTTGTATCGCCCACAACTCACTTGTGTTCTACTCGCAAAACATCAAACCATAAAACCTAGGCTCGATGCCACTGCTGGGGAACGAGTAATTTCAAAATTTTCCCACGCACACGCAAGATCATGGTGATGCATAGCAACGAGAGGGGAGAGTGTTGTCTACGCACTCTCATAGACCGGGCGAAGCGATCACAACGTAGAGGAAGTAGTCGACGCTCTCCTCGCGATCCTACCGATCCTGGCCAAGCATTCGGCCGCCCTGAGTTCTTGACACACGACAGCTCGATGACGCCTCCGGCTCCAATCCAAAGAGAGCTCGAGGAGGGAGAGTTCCACAAGACGACGGCGCAGGACGATCTTGATGTTCTATCATGCAGGCTTCGCCTAAGCTTTATGCACGATATGACCGAGGTGGAATATGGTGGAGGGGGCACCGCACACGGCTAAGGAACGATCCGAGATCAACTTGTGTGTTCTAGGGTGCCCCCCGCCTCAGATATAAAGGAGCAAGGGGGTGCGGCTGCCCTGGAGGAGGCGCTGAGGAGTCCTACTCCCACCGAGTAGGACTCCCCTTCCTAGTTGGATTAGGACTTGGGGAAGAAAGAGGGAAGGGGGGCGCCCTCTCCTTGTCCTATTCGGACTAGGGGAAGGGGCGCGCCTTCCCGGCCGGCCCTTCCTCTTCTCCTCATGGCCCACTAAGGCCCAATAACCCCGGAGGGTTCCTAGAACCCCTGTTCCTAAAAAATCCCGATTTCACCCGAACCATTCAACTCCAAACATAGGCTTCCAAGATATCAATCTTTATGTCTCGACCATTTCGAG
>JAHHZJ010002882.1:0-83105 GCA_021437245.1 Aegilops speltoides | reverse complement strand
CGGGACTTTTGCGATTTGGGGTTCTTCTTTATTTTGGTTCCGTAGTCGACCTTGATTGTATCTCGATGATGTAATGCTTTATTTATGTCCCTTATGTAATACATGGGTTGTGTGAAGATTACCTCACTTATGACATTGCTTTCAATGCGTTATGTTTCTAAGTCGTGCTTCGACACGGGAGATATAGCCGCATCGAGGGCGCTATAATATGAGATGTTCAAGAGCTGAAACTAGTTTTCCAAGATCATGCCCGGTCGACAGATATGATGTCTCCGACAAGTTCTACAGCTTGTAAGATGGAGGAAACAGTTCACAAGGAGCACATCCTCAAGATGTCCAAGGTTGCACAACCGATGACCTAGCTGAACATTAACCTCCCTGATGAGGCGGCTCATCGACAAATCCTCCAAGCCGCTTCCCACCAAGCTACAAGAGCTTTGTGATGAACTACAACATGCAGGGATGGTGAAGACCATTCCGAGTGTTCTCGATGTCAAGTCAGCAGAGGCTGAAATCAAGAAAGAACATCAAGTGTTGATGGACAATAAGACCACTAAGTTCAAGAAGGGCAAGGGCAAGAAGAACTTCAAGAAGGACGGCAAGGATAAAGTGCGCTACTGTAAGCCGCCATCGAAGAAGTCAAAGAATGGACCCAAGCCTCGAGACCGAGTGCTTTATTGCAAGGGAAGGGTCATCGAAGCGGAACTGCCCTCAAATACTTAGCGGATAAGAAGGCCGCAACACCAAAGGTATATTTGATATACATGTAATTGATGTGTACCGCATCAAGACTCGTAGTAACTCCCGGTATTTGATACCGTGCCGCTGCTCATATTTGTAACTCACAGCAGAGCTGCGGAATAAACGGAGATCATGAGCGGACGAGGTGACGATGCGCGCGAATGGTTCCAAAGTCGATGTGATTTACGGGCACGGTGCCTCTACATTTACCCACGGATTAGTTTTGAACCTTAATAATTGTTATTTAGTGCCAAGTTTGAGCATGAACATTGTATCCGGATCTCGCTTAATACGAGATGGCTACTCATTTAAGTCTCGAGAATAATGGTTGTTCGATTTATATGAGAGATATGTTTTATGGTCATGTCCGATGGTCAATGGTTTATTCTTAATGAATCTCGAGCGTATATTACACATGTTCATAGTGTGGATGCCAAAAGATGTAAAGTTGATAACGATAGTCCCACATACTTGTGGCATCGCCACCGGTCACATTGGTGTCAAGCGCATGAAGAAGCTCCATGTCGATGGACTTTAGAGTCTCTTGATTATGAATCGCTTGACACATGCGTAACCATGCCTCATGGGCAAATGACCAAGACTCCGTCTCCTCAAACAATGGAGCGAGCAACCAACTTGTTGGAAATCATACATACCGATGTAAGGGTCCAATGAGCGTTGAGGCTCATGGAGGATATCCTTATGTTCTCACTCTCACCGATGACTTAAGTAGATATGGGTATGTCTACTTAATGAAACACAAGTCCGAGACCTTTGAAAAGTTCAAGGAATTTCAGAATGAGGTGGAGAATCAACGTGACCGAAAGATAAAGTTCCTACAATCGATCGTGGAGGAGAATACTTAAGTCACTTAATTTGGTACACACTTAAGGAAATGTGGAATCGCTTCACAACTCACACCGCCCGAACACCTCAACGAAACGGTGTGTCCGAACGCCATAATCGACTCTATTGGATATGGTGCGGTCTATGATGTCTCTTACCAATTTACCGCTATCATTTTGGGGATACGCCTAGAGACAGCTACATTCACTTTAAATAGGGTACCGCCTAAACTGCTGAGACGATAATCGTATGAATTATGGTTTGGGAAGAAACCTAGCTCGCTTCTAAAAGTTTGGGGATGCGATGCTTATGTCAAGAAACTTCAACCAAAAGCTCGAACCCAAGTCGAAAATGCGATTCATAGGATACCCTAAGGAAACTGCTCGGGTATACCTTCTACTTAAGATCCGAGGGCAAGATCTTTGTTGCCAAGAACGGATGCTTTCTCGAAGAGTTTTCTCGAAAGATGTAAGTGGGAGGAAAGTAGAACTCGAGAAGTACTCCTCTCGAACGGGAAAGGGTGGTTGTGGATTTTTGAGTTTGTTTATTATTTTTATTTGTTTTTTTCTCACGAATTATTTAAAAAAGAGCACCGACTTAGCTGCGTGCATTCGACTGAACTCGTCCGGCGGCCTCTTATAGGCCCGCCCGGACTCAAATTTGACAATCGCCAACCTTAGTCGCCAGCCACGATCCATTGTTGCCGCTCACCGGCTGTCACGCACGCCGCTACCATTAATCGCCGACCAACGCCACTCCACGTCGCCACGACGCTGAAGCCGCTGCCGCCGGGCCGCCGTCTGCCGAGGTACCTGCCGGAGTGCCCCGCCACCGCATTGTTTTTCTAAAACCGCCTGCTTTTTAAAACCACGGCCATTTTCTTATAGATCGGTTTATTTTTTCGGTTTATTTAATTAGCTAACGCTTAGTTCGTTCGCTCGCTTTAACGATTGATTTTCACCCGTTATCAGCAGACAAATAACGCTCGCTCTTAGCCTGTTCGTTTTGCCGTTTTCGCTTCCGGATTTTCCGCGATTATTTTTATCGGATTTCTTCCGATTTTGGAATTAGGCGATTCGTTGCCAGATCTTCGCCTCGAAACCCTCTTTCTGCTTAACCAACTTAAACTAGTTTTGGTACTGTGAAAATTTGACTTAAGTCCGTATTAGTAAACAGAGCTTGTTTTTCATTTGAGTTTCGCTTTTTGCTTGATTTGATTTTGCAAACCGGAGTTCTTGTTGAACTTTCGGTTAGATTCTTATTTGAGTTTTACCCTGCTTCTAGTTGAGTGCTTATTGTATGCTTGTTTGTTTGTGATAGAGTACCCGGAGTGGTTCGCTACTATGAGTCTCTAGGATTCATGGATCATCAAAAGGCAAGTAACACTTTGATCATACCTCTTTACTACCTAGTTTTTTTTGCATTAGATCAATCCTCAAACAATTGCATGGTTAGGATCTGATTAATATGTGGGTTTTGGGGAGTAGATGAGGTAGTACCTATTGTCCCCGCTTATTATCAAACCTTTGGGAGTTACTTCTACGTTGTATTGCTATTCTATGCTTGTAGATGTGGATTTGGGTGAGTGTATCCATGATGTGTGAGTATTGTTATTTAATGGTTAACTTAAGGTGGATACTTTAATACACATCTGGTGGATTGAGGCACCTGGGGAACCCAACGCTTTTTTGGAAATCCCGTTACCGGTGATTATCCTATGGACCGCCACCTGTGCTCAAGGGATCGTAGATTATTCATGCTAGAAACTTCCGTGCGTACCAAGCTATTATGAGCTCTAGCATAGTTGAGTAAGTTGTAAGACCTCTTTCTGGTGGGCTAGCAAATGTAGGGGAAAGTATGTAACTATCCATCCGAGTAAAGAGTTATTGTTTAAAAAAGATTGTGTCTCATTTCTGACATGGATGTCTGAGTTCGTGGGGAAAGTGCTAAACCTCTCAGAAACAAACTAATCATGGTTAGCCGTGTCCCCTTATGGACATCTTGAGTGTCTGGTTCTTCGATTATCATGTTGTCTCATCACTCTTAATTTAATTTGATTGGATTTAATGATGATGCTTAATTGGGATTGAGTTGGAGGAACCTCTTCAATGTTTAACAACCACCATGATAGTTAAATAAAATTTATTCCTTTGTGGGAAAATTTGGCTTTATGCAAAATCAGAACTATAGAGCTTTCCACCAGCCATATATGAATGTAGTGATAGCATTATTCTATTCATTACTCAATTTGTTACATTGCCAAGATATTCCATGTGTGACCATTTCAGTGCAACGCTCATGTTGCAGAATTTTCAGACGATGAGTAAGGTGCCTTAGGTCATGATCTTTCACTCAAGGATGCCTGGAGTTGATAGACTCACTTTATCTTCCAAGCCTCCGATGTTATCGTTTTAGATGGCCTTAAGCCATATTTATTGTAATAAGTTCTTTTGAGACATTCGATGTAACAAGTGTGTGATTGCTACTCGTTATAAATCCTCAAGTACTATGTGTCAAGACACGATCTAGGGATGACACGATGCACGTAGATCGACTATTTGAGGTCTGTTGTTGCATAAATGTAGAGGTAGCGTTCGACGGCGATCACATCGACCTTGAACCATTCCCAACAGATCGTCACCTGCCCTTCGCCGGCCTCCGCTATTCCGCAGCTCCTGTGAGTTACAAATATGAGCAAATCAAGACCTGTCAAATACCCAGAGCTACTACGAGTATCGGTAAGGTACACATCAATAATATGTATACATATACCTTTGGTGTTTCCGCCTTCTTGTCCACTAAGTACTTGGGAAGTTCCGCCCAAAGGACTGCCGCTTGCAATAAAAGCACCGAGTCTCGTGTTTGGGTCCATGCTTTGGCTTGTTCCCGGGCATCGCTTACGGGCGCTGCAACTCCTTGCCATCCTTCTCAAGTTCTTCTTACCTTGCCTTTCTTGAAACTAGTGGTTTTATTGACCATCAACACTTGATGTTTCTTTTGATCTCCACCTCCACCGATTTCAGCATTGAATATACCTCGTGAATGGTTTTCACTCATCCCCTCAGATATTGAAATTCATCACAAAACTCTTTTAGCTAGGTGGAAGGATCGGAGGATTTCACACGATCAAGGCTATCCGGAGATTAACTCCACCGACAAGCGGCCAGCAACCGACATTTTAAGTATGTGTCACGATGCAATCCATTCTCCTCCATCTTACAACCGTAGAACTTGTCGGAGACTTCATATCTCGACCCGCATGAGCTTGGAAAACCATTTTCAGCTCTTGGAACATCTCATATGCTCAGTTGCTCAAAACGCTTGGAGCCCCGTTCTAAGTCGTAGTGCTTTGACTTCGAACTGTGGAGTAATCATCACTACCAACGCTGTGCTCATAACATCTTGAGTTGTTGGAAAACAGGTACACCTACGGTGCATCTAGGACATATGCTTTTCTTGGCGTCTGTGAGGATGATCCTCAAGTTCCTGGACTCAGTCCAGATAGTTGCTACCATCGTTTTCAAATTGGTTTTCTAGAACGCAATGAAGTTGAGGGCAACATTAGTGTGGGCCATTTGATCTACAAAACATATTGCAAAGATTTTAGACTAAGTTCATGATAATTAAGTTCATCTAATCAAATTATTTAATGAACTCCCATTCAGATAGACATCCTCTAGTCATCTAAGTGATACATGACCCGAGTCAACTAGGCCATGTCCGATCATCACGGAGACGGACTAGTCATCATCGTGAACATCTTCATGTTGATCATATCTACTATACGACTCATGTTCGACCTTCGGTCTCTTCTGCTCCGGAGGCCATGTCCATACGCTAGGCTCTGCAAGTCAACCTAAGTGTTTTATGCAGTAAATCTGGCTTACACCCGCTGCATGTAATGTTAGAATCTATCACACCTGATCATCACGTGGTGCTTCAAACAACGAACTTTCGCAAAGATGCACAGTTAGGGGGAAATAATTTTCTTGAAATGAGGGATCATCTTATTTATGCTACCGCTTTTCTAAGCAAATAAGATGTAAAACATGATAAACATCACATGCAATCAAATAGTGACATGATATGGCCAATATCATTTTGTCCTTTGATCTCCATCTTGGGCGCCATGATCATCATCGTCACCGCATATGACATGATCTCCCATCATCATGATCTCCATCATGTGTCTTCATGAAGTTGTCTCGCCAACTATTACTTCTACTACTATGGCTAACGGTTTAGCAATAAAGTAAAGTAATTACATGTATGCTATTCAACGACACGAGGTCATACAATAAATTAAGACAACTCTATGTATTCTGGTTGTCATACTCTATAGACATGCAGTCGTGATTCCTATTACAAGAACATGATCAATCTCATATCACATATATATCATTCATCACATCCTTTGGCCATGTCATCATATGCATATGCGCAAGAACAAGCTAGACGCCTCTAATTGTCGTAAGTTTTACGTGGCTGCTATAGCTTTCAGAAAGAATGTTTCTTACCTAACGCCCAAAACAACAACGTGATATGCCAATTGCTATTTACCCTTCATAATGACCCTTTTCATCGAATCCAACTACTAAAGCGGAGAGATAGACACCGCTAGCCACCTTATGCAACTAGTGCATGTTAGTCGGTGGAACTCGCCTCACGTAAGTTCACGTAAGGTCGGTCCGAGCCGCTTCATCCCACGATGTCAGCCAATCAAGATAAGACTAGTAATGGCAAGTAAAATGACAAAATCGACGCCCACAACAACTTGGTTCTACTCGCATAGAAACTACGACAGACCTAGCTCATGATGCCACCGTTGGGATCGCTGCGTAAATTAAAAAATTGTACGCTCTACCAAGATCAATCAATGGAGAGACTAGCAATGAGAGAGAGAGAGGGCGTGCATCTTCATACCCTTGAAGATCATGAAATGCAAGTAAGAATGAAGGAGTCAGACTGGGGCGATTCAGATCGTGGTTGATTCTCGATCTAAGCTACCAACAAGCACCTCCGCGCTCAACACACGCCCAGTCTTGACATCTCCCGCACCTTGATCCAAAGGAGGGAGAGGTAGAGGGAAGACAGTCTACAGGCTAACGATGGCGTGGTGGTGGTGGAGCAAAGGTTCTCCCAGCAGGCTCAAGCCTCAAACGGGAGGAGGAGAGGTGTTGAGGGAGGGCTGCGCCTGGATGTGGTGTAGCCGCCTCCCTCCTCCCCCATTTATAGGTGAAGGAAGGACGGCCCTCTAGGGGGCAGCAATGGGAGGGGCTTGCCCCTCAAGGGGCGCCCTTAGGTCCCCCCAAACCCTAGGCGCATGGGCCCTAGGGGATGGCACCCAGCCCACTTGGGCTGGTTCCCTCCACATACAGCCCATAAGGCCCTCCAGGCAGGACCTCCAGATGGACTCCTCGAACCCCTTCGTGGTCCCGATACAATACCGTAAACCTCAATACTCCATGACCGATAATGACTTCCCATATATACAAATCTTCACCTCCGGACTATTCCGAGCTCCTCGTGACATCCGAGATCTCATCTGCACTCCAAACAACATTTGTAACCACGCATAAACCTTCCCTATAACCCTAAACATCGAACCTTATGTGTAGAACCTATGGTTTCGTGAATCATGCATACATGACCGAGACAGCTTCCCATCAATAACCAACAGCGATCTCGATACCATGGCTCCCAAATGTTCCACGATGATCTCATTGATGAACCACGATGTCGCAGGATTCAAGCAATCCGTATATACCCCTTTGTCAATCGACACGCTACTTTGCCCGAGATTCGGTCGTTTATCCCAATACCTCGCTCAATCTCATTACCGGAAGTCACTTTACTCTGCTCAGAATGCATGATCCCGTGACCAACTACTTAGTCACATTGAGCCCATTATGATAATGCATTACCGAAAGTGGCCCAGTAGACACCTCTCCATCATAATGGAGTGACAAACCCAGCCTCGATTCGTACAACCCAATGCACTTTCGGAGATACCGTAGTGCACCTTTGAAATACTCCAAATACGCTAGATGCTTGTGCACCCAAAGCATTCACTACAAAAAAGACACATCCGTGACATTTGGGCCTAACAAAAAGATTTCACATTATATGACACTTCTATGACGATAATTGTGACAAAACCTGAGATCATCATAGATGTGGTGGGCCTTACTTATGACAAAAATCATGACAAAATGGGCTTCATCCTGGCGGCCGAGACGCAACGCATGACATTCTTTGGGCCGCGATGGAAAATACCGTAGAAGCGAGGGAGGAAAATTTAGGGGAGTCTTGCTACGGTGGAGGTTTGGGACCGAGCGATGCACGCTTTCTTGTACGTGACGCGTATGTGTGCGTTGGCTCTAATCAACCCGAAGCGAGGCGTTATTCAATCAACCGGGAAGGGACAGCGTGAGTTACGCGCTATCGAACCCAAGCGATCGATCAATGGTTATTAATCGAACTCGATCGAGCGATTCTTCGCATCGGCTGCTAATCAAGCCGATCAATGCCTTCCGGGATGAATAAAGGAGTATATGGGAGGGGTTGGATGAATAAAGTGAGCGTGGTGTTGCCTTATGGATGAACAGGACCCGTGGTGTGGAGGGCTGGATGAACAGGACGGTGTAGGGGTGGCTGGTGGGAGGGGTGGCGAACAGACCCCGTGGTGTGGAGGTTGGATGAACAAGAGACGGTGGAGGGTGCCTGTGGAGGGGTGGTTGAACAAGAGCCGGTGGAGAAGCGAGCGGTGGAGGCCGGATGAACAGAGCCCGTGGAGGCCGGAGGAGGTCGACCTGTAGCCTGTGGCGGCCGGAGGAGGTTGATGGTGGAGATGAACAGATCTCGTGGAGTCCGCTATGCACGCCACACCCTTCCCGGCGAACAGACCCCTGCCGGACCGTAAGAGGACGTCCGCTTTGTCCGCTTTTGGCGGTACACCACACCTCCCGGCGAACAGATCTGCTTTGACCGCAGGAGGTCCATTTCGTTCGCCGGCGGGTACGCCACACCCTCCCGATCATCAGGACTCTATTTTCGACCATAGGAGGTCCGCCGTCTGCTTTGGCGTACGCCACACCCTCCGATCGCCAGACTCTGCTTCGACCGTAGGTGGTCCGCTTCTCCGCTTTTGCGGTACGCCACATCCCTCCCGATCATCAGACCTGCCCGAACGTGGGCTTGGTGAACACAAGGCCGCTTCTCCATTCTCATGCAGACGCCAGCCTCGCTTCCATCGCTTATTCTGTCAAGCCGGTTGGTTTCACGCTGCCTGCTGTTTCCGGCGAACACGGATGACGCGGCTCCATGAACACGACGCATTCTGCCGCTTCCATGAACACAACGCATTTTGTGCTTCCCCATGAACACGGCATTCTCAAGGTTTCCCATGAACACGGCGACGACGCCTCCGCTCGACCCAGCCATCTACACGACCTCGCACGTATACACGAGAAGGCGAGACCCCGCATGTATGCCACATACGCACATATTTTCTTTTCTGCACCGCCATGTAGCGTAATGCGCATACAGCGCTCTTACTACGTACATGTGCGCGTTTCACATCCACCAAAAGTATATGTACGCACATGTTCGCAATTGTAACGACAACGCCACGACACTTCACCGTGTGGGTCCCACCGCTGTGCACTTCTCAGGCGAAGATGTAATGTGGGTCCCAGCGCAATGTGGAGCGAATCGCTTTTTCGCCTAACGCACTTCCTTGTGTGTGAAGATGTAGCTCATGGGTCCCAAAGCAATAAGGGGAAATTTCGTGGAAATATGGTGGCCGTCCGTGGGTCCTCTCGTCGTGGAGGAATAATTATTTTGCACGTATTAAGGAGGCACTTCTTGCGCGCTGGACCCCACCGCTGCCTTCCACGCCCATCGTCCCAGGGAAGCCGTTTTCAGCCACCACGACGCGCCGAGAGTACCAGGCGGTGGACAACGGTGAGGCCTAGGAAGGGGACAACACGAAGTCGGGAAGACGCAGCGGATGCCCACGCCGAGAGGAGTACGAGGTTCACCGTTCGTCATGTGGAGGCTATCGCCACGTATCAAAAGGGTGTGGGTGAGTAGAGGGATGGCTCGCCATCTGGGAGGTAGAAGCGGTGACGCCCGTCACCAGACGGCCATGGAGGCTGGAGCACGAGGCACGACCGCGCTGGTTTCGGGCTTGAGCAAGAGAGACCAGAGGTTGAAGAAACACGGCCGCTTGATGGACATCGATGGTCACCGGAGCTAGAATCGTGCATATTGACTAAGTTGACAGAAGCCCTCCGCCCCGCCAACTTAGTAGGCCCACAAGTCACTCTCGCCACTATATATCGGGTCCCGCAATTGGGGAGTATTCATTTTGTGCGTGATATGACACTTCCTGCGCGGAAGATATAGTTGGTGGGTCCGAAGCTATCGGGCCGGGCGGTAACGCTTTTCTTCTAAATATTGCAGGCCCTTTCTTGCCGGGTCCCCATGTCGTGGAGGAATCATTATTTTATGGTATAAGGAGGCATTTTGCGTGCTGCGGACCCAGTTTTCAGCTCTCTCCACGACAGCCCACTTCAGATGCATGCGTTGTTGTCAATTATGTCGACTGTGCTGCGCCGAGAGCACCAGTGGTGGTGGATCATTGTGAGGCCTAGCAAGGAACGACACGAGGCGTGGAAGACTCCGTAATTGTTTCCCACGCCGAGGGGAGGTAAATGTACTAGGGTTTATCGTTCATCTGCCATCACGAGAATAATAATAGGTGTGGGTGAGTAGAGGGATGGATTGGGCGGCCTGGTGGAATGGTGAGGCTGCGCTGGCAAGACACGTCGTGGGGAGGAGGGAGCAGTACTACCGGCGCTTGTTTGAGCGGCCGGAGCAGAAGAGCAGAGATTGAAGAAGCACGACGGCCGTTGATGGACATCGACGGTCAATGGATCTAGAATCATTCATCACTAAGCCGACAAAGCCCTCCGCCCCGCTCAAGTTAGTATACCCATTAAGTCAGCCTCCCACCATGGTGGGTCCCAGCCAGCGTGGGAGTATTCATTTTTCGTGCGCGTAAGTAGGCACTTCCGGTGGGTCCGAGCTGACGCTGGGGACGTTTTTGAATATGGTGGTCCGTCTGTGGGCCAAAGCAATGTGGGCAAACGCTTTTTTTCATTTAAACACGGTCTGCTCGCGGGTCCCAGCATCGGGGAAACATCTTTCCACAAAATCGTGGCCCGTCCGGTGGGTCCTCGCCGGCCGTGGAGGAATATTATTTTATGCCAAATAAGGAGGCACTTCGCTGCCGTACCCAGTTTGGCGCCTCCACGCATGCATTTTCTTCCGACAGAAGTCGGCCGATGATTATTGAACACGCCATACGAGAGCACCACAGCGGTATTTACGGCGAGGCCTAGGAAGGGGATGACGATGGAGTCGGGAAGACACGGCGCGGATGCCCACGCGGAGAGAGACAGGGTTCGCTGGTTCGGCTGTGTCGCTGCCGCCAGAGAATAACAGGGGTGGGTGAGTGGAGGATGCCCGCCGCGGTGGGAGTAGGGACGGAGGTCCGCGGCAAAGACAAAGCCGCCACGGAGGCGTGAGCATGCGCACGATCGCGCCATGCATGTCAGCAAGAAGACCAAAGGTCAAGAAGCACTACGCCATTGGATGGACATCGCCGACCACGCCGCGCCGAGAGCACCTGGGTGGTGGACAAACCGCAGCCCTACAAAGGAACTAAGACAGCCAGAATACATAATGGCTGCCCACGCCGGGAGAGTACGAGGTTGACGGTCTGCCGAAAAATAACAGAGGGGTGAGTAGAGTGGGATAGATGCCAGGATGCGAGTATGATGGGTTGACTGCCAAAGACTACCGCCACGGGAGGCGAGAGCGGGCGGTTCCGACGGGCGCTGGTTTGGGCAGCTGGGCAGGAAGATCGAGACTGAAGAAGACGATTGCCGCTAGATTGACATCTAACGTCCGACGCCGTAGAGTCGATTGTCGACTAAGTTTCTTTTTGAGAATCCTGTGTACGCATGAACTTAGTAGGCCCACAAGTCAGCTTCAAATCTGTGGCAGGCAACATAAAGCTCATTTGCTATTTTTTATAATTTGTGCCCATTTGCTAACTTAAGTAATTTTACAGCCCATTTTCCACCAGACCACGTCAAAAGTTCAACCTTATTTTGCATATTTCGTGGAGTTCAAACTGTTGAATCCTGAAATGATAAACATTTTTAAGAACTTATTGATTTGCCAAAAAATCATTTTGTTTTTGTAAGCAAATAAGACGGGACAATTGAGTTGGTTTAAGGGAAAACCAGTAAAAAAGCAAATACCGGGTGGAAAAAACAACAAAAATAAGGATGTAAATATGAAAGGGAATTTATGTGTTTTCAATATAATATGTGTATATGAACTTGTAAAACTATAGGTAGAGATTAGAAAACGGATGTAGGACATGCTTTCAAGAGGAATATAGAACTGGGCTGTTTGTTTGATTCAAGTAAAAACTGCCTCATGGATGTTGTAAGACAAAATATAACTAACGCTAGGGCTGCAGGCCGTGAGATACCGCCGATCATCTGTGCCCTGGGTTGTCGCCATGGGCTGGGCCTGTTAAAAAAAAACCAACCCTCGGGCAAGATGCAGCCCAAGTTGAAACTTGTTCACCTGAAAAAACAATATACGTGCTCAATAAACGAGAGAATTCTGCATACGACTCATAATCGATGTGCAAGCACGGATATGTTTTTATCGTGATAATAAGTGCATGCACTTGTTTCAAAAAATGGAGAACTTGAATTAACGCGTGCTTATGCTACCCATCAAATAAAACCAGTGCCGAAAATTCATTTTTGAAACAAATGATTCAATTTTATATCCACGCCGACTCTCTATGATGGTTGGAAGCAAATGCAAGTTCATTCCAAAAGATCGTTAACAACAATAC
This sequence comes from Aegilops speltoides, assembly GCA_021437245.1. Taxonomy (NCBI): domain Eukaryota; kingdom Viridiplantae; phylum Streptophyta; class Magnoliopsida; order Poales; family Poaceae; genus Aegilops; species Aegilops speltoides. Next base: position 70,570 of record JAHHZJ010002882.1, on the reverse strand, counting down.
TAACTGCGGATCACAAGGTAGTACAACTACCAATATCTAACTAACTTATAATCTTTTACCGGCCCTAGTGTTCAGATGGTAGAAAATCTTGCATAGGACCAGTTCCGCCCTTCTCTTGCTCCAGTCCGAGGTGGTACTAGTGCATCACCCGCTTGGTCCTCCGCTGGTCGGTTCTTGTTGGTGTGCAGCACTGTAATTTTTTGTCGCTTCGTCTGCCGGTCGTTGACCATCACCAGTAAAGGTATTGCCGGTTCACATCGCGGCATGCCGCACTCCGACCAGATTTGCGACGCATCCACGTGCCCTTTGAATGCCTGGAATTGCGCTGGAAGAAATGCTTCTTACGCCACTTAGTGTGATACCTGTATTGTGGAATACAGGTTTTAGTGTACCTAGTTGGCATTTTCATAACATCTTTGGCATGTTGCGTCACTTGTTTCACTTTTTATTAATGTCAAATTGTAATTGCTTCACCAGTTCCGTTTAAAAGAAAATAGAGCTATAAACAAAGGAATATGTTTATGCAAGTAGACGGTCACGTGTCTTACCGGAAGTTTTCAGTTGGGTGTAGTATATGCCGTGCTCATTGTCGATGGTTGGTATGAACAAATCGATGAGAGATTGAAATCTCGTGTCGTCAAGACTCACTTTGGCCTCAAGGTGCTCGATCAGCCCTGATTGTGGATCGAATCTTGACGCCACCGGCAGCACCGCCAATCCTTCTTCAACTTGCATCGGTAATTCTAGTTATATGGTACTCAATGTATGATCAATCGACCGTTTTAAGTGAATGATGAAAGATTTCGCGAGTAATAAGTGGTACTCCAAATCTGAAGTCCGCACCCAACACGCCGGGATTCTTAGGTCACCTCACGAGCGTGTTGTCAATGCTAATTCAATGTGTGGACATGATGAATAATTTGACCGACGATACTAGTACTACATCGTACTACTTACTAGTCAGATTTACTGTCACAATTTATACATAGGTTTAACTAACAAGTACACTTGAAGCCTAATCGATATATATATATATATATATATATATATATATATATATATATATATATATATATATATATATATATATATATATATATCACACAGCATCTCCATCATCATTATCAAGACATCCTACGCATGGTGGTTAGGATGCATTGATCCCAGAAGGTATCCATCCTTCAAACAGAGGAGTGCTTCAAACTAACAACAGTACATAATATCCAAGAAAGAGGGTCGTGTAGCAGCAGAGCGTATACATGGCTCATTCTAGATATTAGCATAATCAAGTTGTGCATATTTGCTGTTGGCATGAACCACTTTGCCGCATGTTTGCAAAGCCATCCATCGTGATGGAAGCTTGATGCTTTCACACACTGAAGATTACCGGCAACAAGTCGTGGTCGATGAATCTCGGATATGGTGATTCATGAAACCCATGGTATGATGTAAACACAGCCCTCGCGAATAATGGAGGCATAACAAAGAATCATCGCCGGTGATATGATCGATGATTGGTTTGATCGGATAATTGAGCCCGAGGAACAAGGAGTGGCTGAGGCTTAAACCGCCGCAGCTTGAATACTCGCCCAACAGAGTGGATGTTTCTAACACGAAGCAGCCATAGCTATCATCAAATATGGAACAATTCCCCATGCATTGTAACGCATGTGGTTTGATGTAATGGTTTGGTCAATTTGGTACGTATGTAATGAGCATCAAATGACCGCCGCCTGAACGGCGATAAACCACCACCCATTGCTTATGATTCCGTGTCCTGAATCATGAAGTCATGATTTGCTCTGCTGCAAACAATTCAAATTGGAAACCAAAAGGACAAAAATAAACAATCATGTTCGTAGTATGTGGAATTAAGATTATTATACAAAGGACACATATCATAGACAGAGAATTGCAATGCGGGTCATAATCATACCCTGTTAAAAAATAAGCCAATGGCTTTCATATTCTAGCAATATGTCATGGTTCAAACATCACGTAACAATGAGAGGAAAATGCTATGACAGCGCCTTACTCATATTCTACCATAGCACTACTACTATCGCTCATATCAACTCTACAATAACATGTTGTTATAAAAATCTTAAACGAGAGTAACATATAGCAATCATGATGTTATGCCCATAATATGTATTCTAACAATCATTAGATGCCAATTGTTCTCATATCATCTCTAACAATAACATGTGTGGTCATAAAAATCAGGAAATGAGAGGAACACATAGCAATGATGTGGTTATAGACATGCTATGCATTCTAAATTTGTAACAAATGAATAGGCAATGATTCATAAGGTAAGATGAGATGAGATAGAAACAATTACACGACGATAGATTCCACCAAAGATAGGCGCCAATCAAGGCGTCGATCAGGTAAACGATGCCATCATGCACTATAGCATCGTATTTAAATGGCTCAACAGATTGATGATGAGCCATAACCATGGCGATGACCGGATTCCAGATAGACTAATCCCATGTTGAACAAGGCAATGAGCTTGTAATCCATGTAGTCTTCGATGTGTGGGCACTGCAGATTACAACTTTCTACAAATGTAGGTCGAGCCAAAGCTTGACGCGCTCCGCATAGTAGGCGTGGAGTGTCCGGGGCCGCGAGGCTCGATGTCGGCGTATCCAACGATGGAAGGTGATCTCTCGCTGGGTGTAGATATCAACAAGACGCCATGACTACCGTGTGGTGGATGAGATTTATCTGTTTCATGCCCGCCCAAAGAGTGGGGCACAGATGAAGGACAGGACTGGTAGTGGTAGCATGTCGAGGGGCACCACGGCCCTCCGTGAGATCGCCAAGTCGGTGCCTAGGCCACTTGCAAGGATCGCATCAAAGGTGGTGAGGGAGTCTCGACTCAGGGTGTCCGGATAGCCAACTATCATCATTGGCTGGACTCCAAGACTATGAAGATACAAGATTGAAGACTTCATTCCGCTGTCCGGATGGGACTTTCCTGACGTGGAAGGCAAGCTCATGACACGGATATGTAGATCTCCTACCATTGTAACCGATTTCTGTGTAACTCCTAGCCCTCTCCGTGTCTACATAAACCGAAGGGTTTTAGTCCGTGAGGACACAACAATCATACCATAGGCTAGCTTCTAGGGTTTAGCCTCCTTGATCTCGTGGTAGATCTACTCTTGTACTACCCATATCATTAATATCAATCAAGCAGCAAGATATTTTACCTCCACCGAGAGGGTCCGAACCGGTAAAACATTGTGTCCTTGTCTCCTCACCATCCGCCAGACGCACAGCCGGGACCCCCACCCGGATCCGGCTGATAACACCACATTGGTGATTTCATTGAGAGTCTTCCGTCGTCACCTATAGGTCCGATGGTTCCTTCGACCGCAACAATATGCGCCTCCGCAAGACCTTTCTCCCCACAGATCTTTCAGATTCGGGCGTTTCAAGACCGGGCTAATTCGCTGGCCATATCCGAGCGGACGAAGTTGCGCCTCGCCATCAAGTCGATTTGAAGTTTGAACTATAATGGCCGACATCCATGAGACTTGATCTTCGACGGATTCGAGCCACAGCCAAGCACGTCAGACTTATCACGGGATGGGCATGATCTAACTTGCTCACGACAGTCCTGAGATCGAGACAAGAGTCCCTTCAACCCTTAGCTCAGAACGATCGCTACGATCGATGATGTGGGTGGCTAGAATCAGCCGTGGGCGCTACCTCTACGGGCGATGGAGCTGAATACCCATAATGTCCTTTAGAAGCTTGTGACTAAGCGACCTCCTCCGACTCCCAATTTCAAGCGCTCTTGCCAATCAAATCCGATTGGGCCGATCATGGAGTTCAAAGCTGCATATTTTTTCAGCACTTACTTTTTGGCGACATCCGGATTCACTAAAGTGTCTCTCCCATCAGAGAACTCGCCGGATTATGGTTAGAAGGATGCGGACGCTAAAGAAATTCAAAGCCCACCCACCACCCACTTTGTAGCATCGCTGATGACTTAACCGACATGCTAGACTTCGACTCAAGATATCGATGGTATGGATGACGCTGCCGGAGATTTACCAAGAACCAGACTCTGCAGTAATCGGAAAGCCACCTCGTCATATGACATATACATGGTGGACACCCCAAAGGATGGGAATGGTGATGGACCAGCGGAGGATGACCCTCCAAAGCAGCTTGCGCCGGCCGTCGGCCGGGCGCCGCTCCTAAATCCTCCGCCACAAAGAAGAATGGAGATTCTAGCACCGAGATAATAACACCCCGGATAGTGCTGAAGACAACCCCCTCCAAAGCAAGATTCAGCGCAGAGGATTTTAGAAGCCAGCCCTCGTGAGAGAGCGCATTTAAGAGGTAGAGGATATAAGCACCAGCCTCCAAGACGAGGCAAACTCACGACGCACGAATTTGTCATGCCCGAGATCCCGCCGAACAAGAGCTGCTTTCAAACGAGGGCTTATGGCCACAAAGTAGCAGCCTCAAGAAAAACAGCAACAACTTAGAGTCGACTCAAGACTTGTTAATGACAAATGGATCAAGTCCTTGCGTGTCAAGAGTATGAACTCTAAGCCCTCCAAATGCTACCCCAAACGCAAGCTGCCACCCCGATTAGAGGAGGAAGCATAAACCTACATCACTAGTGCACAATACGGCCGACCGCCACCGTGGTCGTATGACAGAGAGGCCTTCTGTGCCTCCACTAAAGCTACAGACCCTAGCATCACCAAAAGTGCAGGAATGTGGAAATGTGCTGGACTTTAGACATTGAGGATAAAGCAAACAAGATCGATCTATGGATCGCAAGGTCGCTTCTACGATACGCGACGATGACAACCACACGCGGATACAAAGAATCCCGCCATAGGCTGAGATACAAAGCTCGTTGAGCCACGTGATATAGCCCAATACGTAGGCGCCAAGACACCCACTATGCTTCATGATGAAGTAATGGATCAAATCTCAAGGGTTCAAACGATGGCATTTTCAAAAGAGGATCGCTTGATTTTAATTATTTTCTTCTTAAAATTTCTTTTATAAAATAAAAGAGAGGGATAAAATGACTTTCCCAAAATAAAGAAATATTGGAGATTTAATATTAAAATCAAATAAGAATTTTATTCGAGTTTTATCGCTATTTTATTTGAATTAGGAAAAATATGTGTTTTTCAAAATTACATTAGAGGCCCAAATAAATGTTCTCTTTGTCCGCTTATATTTTTAGAGGATGGGAAAAATTATTTCAGTGATTTTTGGAGTTTGTTTATTATTTTTTATTTGTTTTTCTGCACGGAATTATTTAAAAAAAAGAGCACCGACTTAGCCGCGTCAGCATTCGACTCGAACTCGTCTCTGCCGCCTCTTATAAGGCCCGCCGGACCCCCAGCCCAGCCGCCACGCCTGAACCCTAGTCGCCGGGCCGGATCCCGCTCGGTTGCCGCTTCGATCATTGCCGCTTCGCCGCTTCGCCGCTTACCACCATCGCCACACCTGGCCGTCATTGCCGCCGACGCCGACGCCGCGGCCGGGCCGTCTCCGCCGAGGTACCTGGCTGAGTACCCGCCACCGCTGGTTTTCTAGAAACCGCCTGTTTTTAAAAAACCACGGCTTGATTTTCTTATAGATCGGTTTATTTTTTCGGTTTATCTAATTAGCTTAACGCTAGTTCGCTCGCTCGCTTTAACGATTGATTTTCACCCGTTAGTCAGCAGATAGCTTAACGCTCGCTCGTTAGCCTGCTCACGGTTTTTCGCTTTCCGTGATTTTCCGCGATTATTTTTATCGATTTCGCCCGATTTTCGAATTAGGCGATCAAGCCGCCAGATCTTCGCCTCAAACCTCTTCTCGCTTAACCAACTTAAACTAGTTTTTGGTATCAGAAAATTTGACTTAAGTCCGATTAGTAAACAGAGCTTGTTTCTTTCAAGGGTTTGAGTTTCGCTGTTTCGCTTGATTTGATTCTTTTGCAAACCGGAGTTCTTAAGTTGAACTTTCTGGTTAGATCTCTTATTTGAGTTTTACCCGTGCTTCTAGTTGAGTGCTTATTGTATGCTTGTTTGTTTGTGATAGAGTACCCGGAGTGCGAAGCCTGCTACTATGAGTCTCTAGGATTCATGGATCATCAGCAAGGCAAGTAACACTTTGATCATACCTCTTTACTACCTAGTTTTTTTGCATTAGATCAATCCTCAAACAATTGCATGGTTAGGATCTGATTAATATGTGGGTTTTGGGGAGTAGATGAGGTAGTACCTATTGTCCTGTTTATTATCAAACCTTTGGGAGTTACTTCTACGTTGCTTATTGCTATTCTATGCTTGTAGATGTGGATTTGGGTGAGTGTATCCATGACAGTATGTGAGTATTGTTATTTAATGGTTAACTTAAGGTGGATACTTTAATACACATCTGGGTGGATTGAGGCACCTGGGGAACCCAGTGTTGCCTTTTTTTGGAAATCCCGGGGTTACCGTGTGATTATCCTATGGACCGCCACCCAGGCTCAAAGGGATCGTAAGATTATTCATGCTAGAAACTTCCGTGTGCAGCCACAAGCTATTATGAGCTCTAGCATAGTTGAGTAAGTTGTAAGACCTCTTTCAGTGGTGGGCTAGCAAATGTAGGGGAAAGTATGTGTAACTATCCATCCAGAGTAAAGAGTTATTGTTTAAAAAAGATTGTGTCTCATTTCTCTGACATGGATGTATTCGAGTCTTGTGGGGAAAGTGCGCAAACCTCTCAGAGTGTACAAACTAATCATGGTTAGCCGTGTCCCCGGTTATGGACATCTTGAGTGTCTGGTTCTTCGATTATCATGTTGTCTCATCACTCTTAATTTAATTTGATTGGATTTAATGATGATGCTTAATTGGGATTGAGTTGGAGGAACCTTCTCAATGTTTAACAACCACCATGATAGTTAAATAAAATTTATTCCTTTGTTGTAGGGAAAATTTGGCTTTATGCAAAACTGTAACCATAGAGCTTTCCACCAGCCATATATGAATGTAGTGATAGCATTATTCTATTCATTACTCAATTTGTTACATTGCCAGCATATTCCATGTGCTGACCCATTTCAGGCTGCAACGTTCATGTTGCAGAATTTTCAGACGATGAGTAAGGTGCCTTAGGTCATGATCTTTCACTCAGTGATGCCGTTGGAGTTGATAGACTCACTTTATCTTCCAAGCCTTCCGATGTTATCGTTTTAGATGGCCTTAAGCCATATTTATTGTAATAAGTTCTCTTTTGAGACATTCGATGTAACAAGTGTGTGATTGCTACTCTGTTATAAATCCTCAAGTACTATGTGTCAAGATTACCGATCTAGGGATGACACCGATGCACGAAGATCGACTATTTGAGGTCTGTTGCTACATAAATGTAGAGGTAGCGTCGACGGCGATCACATCGACCTTGGAACCATTCCCAACGCCAAGATCGTCACCTCGCCCTTCGCCAGCCTCCGCTTATTCCGCAGCTCCTGCTTTTGAGTTACAAATATGAGCAACCGCACCGTGTCAAATACTCGTGAGCTACTACGAGTAATGGTAAGGTACACATCAATAACATGTATACATATACCTTTGGTGTTTCCGCCTTCTTGTCCACTAAGTACTTGGGAAGTTCCGCTCAAAGGACTGCTTCACCGCAATAAAAGCACCGAGTCTCGTGTTTGGGTCCATGCTTTGGCTTGTTCCCCGCGATCGGCTTACGGGCGCTGCAACTCCTTGCCGCCCTTCTCAAGTTCTTTCTTACCCTTGCCTTTCTTGAAACTAGTGGTTTTATTGACCATCAACACTTGATGTTTCTTTTGATCTCCACCTCCACCGATTTCAGCATTGAATATACCTCGTGAATGGTTTTCACCATCCCCGTGATATTGAAATTCATCACAAAACTCTTTAGCTAGGTGGAAGCGATCGAGGATTCTGTCAACCATCAGGCCATCCGGAGATTAACTCCTACCGGGACAAGCGGTTGTGCAACCTGACATTTTAAGTATGTGTCACGACGTAACCATTCTCCTCCATCTTACAATCAGAGAACTTGTCGGAGACTTCATATCTCTCGACCGGCATGAGCTTGGAAAACCATTTTCAGCTCTTGGAACATCTCATATGCTCAGTGCTTGCTCAAAACGCTTTTGGAGCCCCGGTTCTAAGTCAAAGCATGCCGTGACCGAACCAGGGAGTAATCATCACTACGCGGATCGCCAGCGCTCATAACATCTTGAGTTGTGGGAAAACAGTGCGCTACCTAGCGTGCATCTAGGACATATGCTTTCTTGGCGCCTGTGAGGATGATCTCAAGTTCCGGACTCAATCCAGATAGTTGCTACCATCGTCTTTTCACTTGGTTTTCTAGAACGCAGTGAAGTTGAGGGCAACATTAGTGTGGGCCATTTGATCTACAAAACATATTGCAAAGATTTTAGACTAAGTTCATGATAATTAAGTTCATCTAATCAAATTATTTAATGAACTCCCATTCAGATAGACATCCCTCTAGTCATCTAAGTGATACATGACCCGAGTCAACTAGGCCATGTCCGATCATCACGTGAGACGGACTAGTCATCATCGGTGAACATCTTCATGTTGATCATATCTACTATACGACTCATGTTCGACCTTTCGGTCTCTTCTGTTCCGAGGCCATGTCTGTACATGCTAGGCTCGCGCAAGTCAACCTAAGTGTTTTATGGTGTAAACTGGCTTACATCGCAGTATGCGAATGTTAGAATCTATCACACCTGATCATCACGTGGTGCTTCGAAACAACGAACTTTCGCAAAGATGCACAGTTAGGGGGAACACTTTCTTGAAATTTTATGAGGGATCATCTTATTTATGCTACCGTCTTTCTAAGCAAATAAGATGTAAAACATGATAAACATCACATGCAATCAAATAGTGACATGATATGGCCAATATCATTTTGTCCTTTTGATCTCCATCTTCGGGGCGCCATGATCATCATCGTCACCGGCATGACACCATGATCTCCATCATCATGATCTCCATCATGTGTCTTCATGAAGTTGTCTCGCCAACTATTACTTCTACTACTATGGCTAACGGTTTAGCAATAAAGTAAAGTAATTACATGGCGTTATTCAATGACACGCAGGTCATACAATAAATTAAGACAACTCCTATATTCTCCTGCCGTTGTCATACTCATAGACATGCAAGTCGTGATTCCTATTACAAGAACATGATCAATCTCATACATCACATATATATCATTCATCACATCCTTTTGGCCATGTCACATCACATGGCATATGCTGCAAGAACAAGCTAGACGTCTTCTAATTGTTGTTGCAAGTTTTACGTGGCTGCTATAGCTTTCTAGAAAGAATGTTTCTTACCTACGCCAAAACAACAACGTGATATGCCAATTGCTATTTACCCTTCATAATGACCCTTTTCATCGAATCCAATCCGACTAAAGTGGGAGAGATAGACACCTGCTAGCCACCTTATGCAACTAGTGCATGTTAGTCGGTGGAACCTGTCTCACGTAAGTCTACGTGTAAGGTCGGTCCGAGCCGCTTCATCCCACGATGCTGCCGAATCAAGATAAGACTAGTAATGGCAAGTAAAATGACAAAATCGACGCCCACAACAACTTGTGTTCTACTCGTGCATAGAAACTACGATAGACCTAGCTCATGATGCCACCGCTGGGATCAAGCAAATTAAAAAATTGTACGCCACCAAGATCAATCAATGGAGAGACTAGCAATGAGAGAGAGAGGGAGTGCATCTTCATACCCTTGAAGATCATGAAATGTGGTTGCCAGAAGAATGAAGGAGTCGATCAAGCGATCTCAGATCGTGGTTGATTCTGATCTGCTACCAACAACGGCACCTCCGCTGTCAACACACGCCCAGCCTGGTGACATCTCCCGCACCTTGATCCAGAAGGAGGGAGAGGTTGAGGAAGACAGCCCAGCAGGCTACGATGGCGTGGTGGTGGTGGAGCAAAGGTTCTCCAACAGGCTTCGCCAAGCTCAAACGGAGGAGGAGAGGTGTTGAGAGAGGAGGGCTGCGCCTTGGATGTGGTGTAGCCGCCTCCCTCCTCCCCTATTTATAGGGGTGAAGGGGAAGGGGACGGCCCTCTAGAGGGGGCAAGAACAATGGGAGGGGCTTGCCTCTGCCAAGGGGCGCCCCTTTAGGGTCCCCCCCCCCCAACCCTAGGCGCATGGGCCCTAGGGGGATGGCACCCAGCCCACTTGGGGCTGGTTCCCTTCCACATACAGCCCATAAGGGCCCTCCAGGGCAGGTGGACCCTCCAGATGGACTCCCGAAACCCCTTCGGTGGTCCCGATACAATACCGGTAAACCCCCGAATACTTCCGGTGACCGTATAATGACTTCCCATATATACAAATCTTCACCTCCGGACTATTCCGGAGCTCCTCGTGACATCCGAGATCTCATCTGGCACTCCAAACAACATTTGGTAACCACGTACAAACCTTCCCTATAACCCTAGCGTCATCGAACCTTAAGTGTGTAGAACCTATGGTTTCAGGAATCATGCATACATGACCGAGACAGCTCTCCGACCAATAACCAACAGCGGGATCTGGATACCCATGTTGGCTCCCAAATGTTCCACGATGATCTCATTGATGAACCACGATGTCGAGGATCAAGCAATCCAGATACAATTCCCTTTGTCAATCGACATCGCATTTGCCCGAGATTCGGCCGCCGGTATCCCAATACCTCGTTCAATCTCATTACCGGTAAGTCACTTTACTCGTTCTGTAATGCATGATCCCGTGACCAACTACTTAGTCACATTGAGCTCATTATGATAATGCATTACCGAGTGGGCCCAGAGACACCTCTCCATCATACGGAGTGACAAATCCTGGGCCTCGATTCGGTACAACCCAATGTGCACTTTCGAGATACCGTAGTGCACCTTTATAGCCACCTGCTTCACGCTAGTGATGCTTGGTGCACCCAAAGCATTCACTATAAAAAAAGACACATCCGTGACATTTTGGGTAACAAAAAGATTATTCATACATATGACACTTCTATGACGATAATTGTGACAAAACCCCAGATCATCATAGATGTGGTGGGCCTTACTTATGACAAAAATCATGACAAAAAATGGGCTTTTCATCCTGGGCGGGCCGGAGACGCAGCTGCATGACATTCTTTGGGCCGTCCATGATGGAAAATACCGTGGTAGAAGCGAGGGGGAGGAAAATTTAGGGGAGTTGTCGGTTACGGTGGGAGGTCGGGGACCGAGCGATGCATCGCTTTCTTGTACACGACGCATGTGTGTGCGAGGCGCTGGCTCTAATCGAACCCGAAGCGAGGCGTTGGGCTCCAATCAACCCGAAAGCGATTGACCGCAGGTTACGCTTCTTATCGAACCCGAGCGATCGATCAATGGTTATTAATCAACTCGATCGAGCGATTCTTCGCCATCGCCGCTAATCAAGCCGATCAATGTTGCCTCGGGATGAACAAGGAGCATTGCGGGGAGGGGGGTTGATGAATAGTGAGCGTGGTGTTGTTTATGGATGAACAGGACCCCGTGGTGTGGAGGGCTGGATGAACAGAGACGGTGTAGGGGTGGCTGGAGGGGTGGTTGAACAGACCCCGTGGTGTGGAGGGTTGGATGAACAGAGACGGTGGAGGGGTGCCTGTGGAGGGGTGGTTGAACAAAGAGTCGTGGAGTAGCGAAAGTGGAGGCTGGATGAACAGGAGCCCGTGGAGGCTGGAGGAGGTCGACGGTAGCCTGTGGTGGCCGGAGGAGGTCGATGGTGGAGATGAACAGATCCTCGTGGAGTCCTGCTTATGCGGACGCCACACCCTTCCCGGCGAACAGACTCCCTGCTGACCGTGAGACGCCCGCTTTGTCCGCTGGCGGTACACCACACCCTCCCGGCGAACAGACTCTGCTGACCGTAGGGAGGTCCATTTCGTCCGCTTGGCGGTACGCCACACCCCTCCCGATCAACAGACTTCTTATTTCACCATAGGAGGTCCGTTTTCGTCCATGGCGGTACGCCACACCCTCCCGATCAGCAGGACCCTGCCGACCGTAGGTGGTCCGCTTCTCCGCTTTGGCGGCACGCCACATCCTCCCGATCATCAGACCCCTGCCTCAACGCGGGCCGGTCGAACACAAGGCCGCTTCTCCATTCTCGCAGACGCCAGCCTCGCTTCATCGCTTATTCTCGTCAAGCCGTTGGCTCCCACGCTGCCTGCCGCTTCCCGGCGAACACGACGCATTTCGCTGCTTCCCCATGAACACGACGCATTCCGCTGCTCTCCCATGAACACAACGATTTTGTTGCTCTCCCCATGAACACGATGCATTCCGCTGCTTCCCCATGAACACGATGACGACGCTGTTTCCGCTTCGACCCAGCCATCTACACGACCGCCCGACGTATGCACGAGTAGGCGCTTGAGACCGCCCGTATGTACACATACGCACATATTTTCTTTCTTGCACCCGCCGCCGATGTACGCACGTACATGCTATGTGCGCACTTCTACTACGACATGCGCGCTCCTCACATCCACCAGATATATGTACGCACATGTTCGCGACTGAATGACAACGCCACGCACACTTCACCAGTGGGTCCCGACCGTCGCACTTCCTTGCGTGCGAAGATGTAGCTGGTGGGTCCCAGCAGTCAGGGGAGCGAATCGTTTTTTTTTTGCCCGAACGCACTTCCTTGTGTGTGAAGATGTAGCTCATGGGTCCCAGCAGTCAAGGGGAAACGGTTTTTTCGTGAAATATGGTGGCCCGTCCGGTGGGTCCCCGCTGTCAGGTGGAGGAATAATTATTTTGCACGTAATAAGGAGGCACTTCCTTGCTGCGGCCGTGGACCCAGCTGTCAGCCTCTCCACATACAGTCCACGTCCGAGGGAAGCCGTTCCCTGACCACGTTGACCACGCCGCGCCGAGAGTACCAGGGCGGTGGACAACGGTGAGGCCTAGGAAGGGGACAACACGAAGCCGGGGAAGACGCGGCAGTGGATGCCCACGCGTAGAGGAGTACGAGGGTTCACTGGTTCGCTGCGGTGTGAGGCTATCGTCGCCACAGAATAAAAGGGGGTGTGGGTGAGTAGAGGGATGGCCTGGCCAACGGTGGGAGTAGTAGGGGCGGTGACGCCTCCGCTGCATCGCAGACGGCCATGGGAGGCTGGAGCACGAGGCACGACCGGCGCTGGTTTGGGCGGCTGGAGCAAGAAGACCAGAGGTTGAAGAAGCACTACGGCCGTTGGATGGACATCGTATGGTCACTGGAGCTAGAATCGTGCATATTGACTAAGTTGACAAAGCCCTCCGTCCCCTGCCAACTTAGTAGGCCCACAAGTCACCCCGCCACTATAATCGGGTCCCAGCCAATGGGGGAGTATTCATTTTTGTGCGTGATAAGGAGACACTTCCTGCGCGCGAAGATATAGTTGGTGGGTCCGAGCTATCAACGGGCGTAACGCTTTTTCGCTAAATACGTGAGGCCCTTTTCGTGGGTCCCCGGCGTCGTGGAGGAATCATTATTTTATGCGGTAATAAGGAGGCATTTCATGCGGCGTCAGGACCCAGCTTTTCAGCCTCTCCACGCATACCCACTTCAGATGCATGTCGGTTGTCGAATTATGTCGACACTGTGGCGCCGAGAGCACCAGGGTGGTGGACGACGGTGAGGCCTAGCAAGGGAACGACACGGAGGCAGGGAAGACTCGGTAATTGTTTCCCACGCGGAGGGGAGTACAAATGTACGAGGGTTTACTGGTTCATCTGCCATCGCCGGAGAATAACAATAGGTGTGGGTGAGTAGAGGGATGGCTAGGCCAGCATTGGGAGTACGGTGGTGCGGTGAGGGCTGCGCGGCAGCACAGCCGGCCGTGGGGAGGAGGGAGCAGGCAGTCCCGCTGGCGCTTGTTTGAGCGGCTGGAGCAGGAAGAGCAGAGATTGAAGAAGCACGACGGCCGTTGGATGGACATCGTACGGTCACTGGATCTAGAATCATTCATATTGACTAAGTTGACAAAGCCCTCCGTCCCCGTCAAGTTAGTATACCCACAAGTCAGCCTCCCACCATGGTGGGTCCCAGCTAGCAGGGGGAGTATTCATTTTTCTGTGCGTAATAAGTAGGCACTTCCGGTGGGTCCGAGCTGACAGCGGGGGGGACGTTTTTTTCTCGAAATATGGTGGTCCGTCCGGTGGGTCCCAGCAGTCAGGGGCAAACGTTTTTTCACGAAATACGGTGGCCCGTTCGGTGGGTCCCAGCAGTCAGGGGAAACATCTTTTTCCACAAAATATGGTGGTCTGTCCGTGGGTCCTCGCTGTCGTGGAGGAATAATTATTTTGCGCGAAATAAGGAGGCACTTCCTTGCGGCTGCCGTGGACCCAGCTGTCAGCCTCTCCACGTACAGTACTCTTCCGATGGTAGTCGGTCGTTGACCACATTGAACACGCCGCGCCGAGAGCACCACAGCGGTGGACGACGGCGAGGCCTAGGAAGGGGATGACATGGAGTCGGGGAAGACACGGCAGTGGATGCCCACGCGGAGAGGAGTACGAGGGTTCGCTGGTTCGGCTGTGGTGTGAGGCTGCCGTCGCCGCAGAATAACAGGGGGGTGGGTGAGTGGAGGGATGGCCTGGCCAGCGGTGGGAGTAGTATGGGGATTTGTGAGGCCCCGCGCAAAGACAGCCGCCACGGAGGCAGGAGCATGCGGCACGACCGGGCGCTGCTTTGGGCGGTTGGGGCAAGAAGACCAAAGGTTGAAGAAGCACTACGGCCATTGGATGGACATCGTTGACCACGCCGCGCCGAGAGCACCAGGGTGGTGGACAACCGCGAGCCCTACAAAGGGAACGACACATAGCCGGGGAATACACAGCAATGGCTGCCCACGCGGTGGAGAGTACGAGGGTTGACTGGTTCGGCTGCCGTCGCCGGAAAATAACAGGAGGTGTGGGTGAGTAGAGGGATAGACAGGCCAGGGATGCGAGTATGATGGGGCGTGCCGCAGCAGCACTACCGGCCACGGGAGGCGAGAGCAGGCGGTTCCGACGGCGCTGGTTTGGGCAGCTGGGCAGGGAAGATCAGAGATCGAAGAAGACGATTGCCAGTAGATTGACATCTAACGGTCTGACGCTGGTAGAGTCGATTGTTGACTAAGTTTCTTTTTTGAGAATCCTTGTGTACGCATGAACTTAGTAGGCCCACAAGTCAGCCTCCAAATCTGTGGCAGGCAACATAAAGCTCATTTGCTATTTTTTATAATTTGCAGCCCATTTGCTAATTCTTAAGTAATTTAATACAGCCCATTTTCCGCCCAGGACCACGGTCAAAAAGTTCAACCTTATTTTGCATATTTCGGTGGAGTTCAAACTGTTGCAATCCCGAAATGATAAACATTTTTTTAAGAACTTATTGATTTGCCAAAAAAATCATTTTGTTTTTGTAAGCAAATAAGACGTGTGACAATTGAGTTGGTTTAAGGGAAAACCAGTGGTAAAAAAAGCAGCGCTGGGTGGGAAAAACAACAAAAATAAGGATGTAAATATGAAAAGGGAATTTCATGTGTTTTCAATATAATGATATGTGTATATGAACTTGTAAAACTATAGGTAGAGATTAGAAAACAGATGTAGGACATGCTTTCAAGAGGAATATAGACCGGGCTGTTTGTTTGATTCAAGAAAAAACTGCTCATGGATGTTGTAATACAAAATATAACTAACGCTTAGCGGCCGAGGCCGAGATACCGCCGGATCATTGTGCCCTGTTGTCGCCATGGGCTGGGCCTCGTTAAAAACAAACCAACCCTCGGGCAAGATGCAGCCCGCTTGAAACTTGCTCGACCTGAAAAAACAATATACGTGCTCAATAAACGAGAGAATTCTGCAAGTACAGACTCATAACTGGGATGCAGCACGGATATTGTTTTTTTATCGTGATAATAAGTGCATGCACTTGTTTCAAAAAAAATGGAGAACTTGGAATTCGAACGGCGGGTGCTTATGCTACCCATCAAATAAAAACCAGGTGCCTGAAAATTCATTTTGAAACAAATGATTCAGCTTTTATATCCACGCCGACCCTCGCATGATGGTTGGAAGCAAATGCAAGTTCATTCCAAGATCGTTAACAACAATACCAACTTATGGACGACAAGGTAGTACAACTACCAATATCTAACTAACTTATAATCTTTTTTACCCTGGCCCTAGTGTTCGTATGGTAGAAAATCTTGCATAGGACCAGTTCCCGCCCTTCTCTTGCTCCAGTCCCCGAGGTGGTACTAGTGCATCACCCAGCTTGGTCCTCCGCTGGTCGGTTCTTGTTGGTGCAGCACTGTAACCTTTTTGTCGCCTCGTCACGGCTGCGTTGACCATCACCGCAAGGTATTGCCGGTCTTGTGCCACATCGCTGCATGCCGTGACTCGATCAGATCTTATGCACGCATCCACGCGCCCCTTTTGAATGCCCTGAATTGCGCTGAAGAAATGCTTCCTTACGCCACTTAGTGTGATACCTGCAGATTGTGGAATACAGGTTTTAGTGTACCTAGTTGGCATTTTCATAACATCTTTGGCATGTTGCGTCTACTTGTTTCACTTTTTATTAACCGTCAAATTGTAATTGCTTCACCAGGTCTCAAGGCCTAAAAAGAAAAAATAGAGCTATAAACAAAGGAATATGTTTATGCAAGTAGACGGCCGACGGGTGTCTTACCCGAAGTTTCTCAAAGGTTGGGTGTAGCATATGCCGTGCTCATTGTCGATGGTTGGTATGAACAAATCGATGAGAGACTGAAATCTCGTGTCGTCAAGACTCACTTTGGCCTCAAGGTGCTCGATCAGCTCCTCGATTCGTGGATCGAATCTTGACGCCAGCCGCAGACCGCCAATCCTTCTTCAACTTGCATCGTAATTCTAGTTATATGGTACTCAATGTATGATCAATCGATCGTTTTAAGTGAATGATGAAAGATTTCGAGATAAGTGGTACTCCAAATCAAGTCCGTATTACCCAACACGCCACCGATTCTTAGGTCACCACGCGCCAAGGTTGTCACGTTAATTCAATGTGTGGACATGATGAATAATTTGACCGACGATACTAGTATCTGCATCGTATCGCATACTTACTAGTCGATGCATCGTCACAATTTATACATAGGTTTAACTAACAAGTACACACTTGAAGCCTAATCGATATATATATATATATATATATATATATATATATATATATATATATATATATATATATATATATATATATATATGGCTTCTACACAAGATTCCATCATCATTATCAAGACATCTCACGCAGTGAGTTAGGATGCACTTGATCCTGTGAAGGTATCTATCCTTCAAACGAGAGGAGTGCTTCAAACTAACAATAGTACATAATATCCAAGAAAAGAGGGTCGCACAAAGAAGCAGAATACATGGCTCATTCTAGATATTAGCACGAATCAAGTTGTGCATATTTGCTGTTGGCATGAACCACTTTGCCGCATGTCGTTTGCAAAAGCCATCCATCGCATGGAAGCTTGATGCCTTTCACACACCGAAGATTACCCGCAACAAGCTGTGTCGATGAATCTCGGATATGGTGATTCATGAAACCTATGGTATGATGTAAACACAGCCCCTCGCGAATGGAGGTTGTGATAACACAGAATCATCGCCGGTGATATGATCGATGATTGGTTGGATGATCGGATAATTGAGCCCGAGGAACAAGGAGTGGTTGCCGAGGCCGTAAACCCGCCCCAGCTTGAATACGCCGCCCAACAGAGCTGGATGTTTCTAACACGGCAGCCATAGCTATCAATGTTATGAACACCCCATGCATTGTACTGCATGTGGTTTGATGTAATGGTTTGGTCAATTTGGTACGCATAATGAGCATCAAATGACCGCCGTCACCGAACGAGCGATAAACCACCACCCATTGCTGGTATGATTCTGTGTCCCGAATCATGAAGTCCGCGCATTTGCTCTCGCTGCAACAATTCAAATTGGAAACCAAAAGGACAAAAATAAACAATCATGTTCGAGAGTATGTGTGGAATTAAGATTATTATAAAAAGACACATATCATAGACAGAGAATTGCAATGTCGTGGGTCATAATCATACCCCAAGTTAAAAAAATAAGCCAATGGCTTTCATATTCTAGCAATATGTCATGGTTCAAACATCACGTAACAATGAGAGGAAAACAGCTATGACAGCGCCTACTCATATTCTACCATAGCACTTACTACTACTGTTCTCATATCAACTCTAAGCAATAACATGTGTTGTTATAAAAATCTTGTAAACGAGAGTAACATATAGCAATCATGATGTTATGCCCATAATATGTATTCTAACAATCATTAGATGCCAATTGTTCTCATATCATCTCTAACAATAACATGTGTGGTCATAAAAATCTAGGAAATGAGAGGAACACATAGCAATGATGTGGTTATAGACATGCTATGCATTCTAAATTTGTAACAAATGAATAGGCAAATGATTCATAAGGTAAGATGAGATGAGATAGAACAATTACACGATTTATAGATTCCACCAAAGATAGGCAGCCAATCTGCAAGGCCGACTCGGTAAACGATGCCATCATGCACTATAGCATCGTATGTAAATGTTGCCTCAACAGATTGATGATGAGCCATAACCATGTATGGCACCGGATTCCAGATAGACTAATCCCATGTTGAACAAGGCAATGAGCTTGTAATCCATGTAGTCTTCTGATGGTGTGGGCACTTTGCAGATTACAACTTTCTACAAACAGAGGTCGAGCCAAAAGCTTGACGCTGCTCGTCGCATAGTAGGCGTGGAGTGTCCGCGGGTCATGAGGCTCGATGTCGGCGGTATCCAACGATGGAAGGGTGATCTCTCGCTGGGTGTAGATATCAACAAGACGCCACGGACTACCGGTGTGGTGGATGAGGACGATCCAATTGGCCTTCATGCCCGCCCAGTAGTGGCCGCGCATGAAGGACAGGTGGACGGGTAGTGGTAGCATGTCGAGGGGCACCACGGCAGCCTCCGTAGGATCGTCAAGTCGGTGTCTAGGCCACTTGCAAGGATCAGGCATCAGCAAGCAGGGTGAGGGAGTCCTGGACTAGGGGGTGTCCGGATAGCCGAACTATCATCATTGGCTGGACTCCAAGACTATGAAGATACAAGATTGAAGACTTCGCCCGCCGTCCGATGGGACTTTTCTTGACGTGGAAGGCAAGCTTGGCGATACGGATATGTAGATCTCCTACCATTGTAACCGACTCTATGTAACCCTAGCCCTCTCCGTGTCTACATAAACCGAAGGGTTTTAGTCCGAGGACACACAACAATCATACCATAGGCTAGCTTCTAGGGTTTAGCCTCCTTGATCTCGTGGTAGATCTACTCTTGTACTACCCATATCATTAATATCAATCAAGCAAGCAGATGGTTTTACCTCCACCGAGAGGGCCCAACTGGTAAAAACATTGTGTCCCTTGTCTCCTCGTTACCATCCGCCAGACGCACAGCTCGGGACCCCCACCCGAGATCCGCCGGTTTTGACACCGACATTGGTGATTTCATTGAGAGTTCCTCTGTCGCCACCTATAGGCCCGATGGTTCCTTCGATCACACAATAATGCGCTCCGGGCAAGACCTTTCTCCTGCATGATCTTCAGATTCGGGCGTTTCAAGATCAAGGGCCAATTCTGCTGGCCATCCGAGCAGATCGAAAGCTATGCCCCCGCCATCAAGTCAGATTTGGAAGTTTGAACTATACGGCCGACATCCGCGGAGACTTGATCTTCGACGGATTCGAGCCACAGCCAAGCACGCTGCACTGTCACGATGGGCATGATCTAACTCTGCTGGACAAAGGCTCGAGATCGACAAGAGTCCGGCCCGACCCTTAGCTCAGAATCGATCATGCGCCGACGATGATGGGTGGCTAGAAACCGCCAGGGCTGCTACTTCACGGGCGATGGAGCTGAATACCGATAATGTCCCTTTAGAAGCTTAGACTCCAAGGTGCCGATCCTCTCCGACCTCAACCTTCATACGCTCTCGCCAATCAAATCCGATTGGGCGCCGATCATGGAGTTCAAAGCTGCAGACATTTTTCAGCACTCGCCTTTTGGCGACATCCTGAATTCACTAAAGTGTCTCTCCTTATCAGGAGAACCCTGGCCGGATTATGGTTAGAACGGTTGGGATGCGGACGCTAAAGAAATTCAAAGCCCACCCACCACCCACTTTGTAGCCACTGTCGATGACTTAACCGACATGCTAGACTTCGACTCCGAAGATATCGATGGTATGGATGACGATGCCGAGATTTACCAAGAACCAAACTCTGTAGCAATCGGAAAGCCACCTCGCCATATGACATATACATGGTGGACACCCCAAAGGATGGGAATGGTGATGGACCAGCGGAGGATGACCCTCCAAAGCAGCTGCCTAAGCGCCAAGGCCAAGGGCGCCGCCCAAATCCCGCCACAAAGAAGAATGGAGATTCTAGCACCAGAGATAATAACACCCTGATAGTGCCGAAGACAACCCTCCAAAGAAGATTCAGCGCAGAGGACGGAGAAGCCAGCCCTCGTGAGAGAGCGGCAGACGAAGAGGTAGAGGACGATAATTACAGCCTCCCTCCGAAGACGAGGCAAACCTCGACGACGACGAATTTGTCATGCCCGAGGATCCCGCCGAACAAGAGCGTTTCAAACGTAGGCTTATGGCCACAGCAAGCAGCCTCAAGAAAAAACAGCAACAACTTAGAGCTGACCAAGACTTGCTAGCTGACAAATGGACTGAAGTCCTTGCGGCCGAAGAGTATGAACTCTAAGCCCCTCCAAATGCTACCCCCAAACGCAAGCTGCTGCCCCGATTAGAGGAGGAAGCACATAAACCTACATCACTAGTGCACAATACGGGTCGACCGCCACCTGGGTCATGCGACAGAGGGCCTCTCAGCCCTCCACTAAAGCTGCACCTAGCATCGTCAAAAGCACAAAGCCACAGGGAATGTGCTGGACTTGCGTAGACATATTGAGGATAAGGCGAGGCAAACAAGATCGATCTACGATCGCGTGGTCGCCCCACGACACGCGACGACAACCGCCACGCCGGATACAGAATCTCGCCAGTTAACACAGAGACAAAGCTCGCTTGAGCTGCGCCGTGATATAGCCCAACATGTAGGCGCCAGACACCCACTATGCTTCATGATGAAGTAATGGATCATCAAATCCCCGAAGGGTTCAAACGATGGCACAATAGATCCTGCGGTTTGGATCGAGGACTATCTCCTTCATATCCACATGGCCTGCGGTGGTGATCTTCACGCCATCAAATACCTCCCACTCAAGCTTAAAGGACCATCTCGGCATTGGCTCAACAACCTGCCAGCAGAGTCAATTGGGTGTTGGGAGGACCTGGAAGCCGCATTCCTCGATAACTTCCAAGGCACATATGTGCGAGCACCAAACACCGATGACCTAAGACACATAATTCAGCAGCCGCATTTAATCGCTAGACAATTCTGGACCGGTTCTTAACCAAGAAAAATCAAATCGTCGACTGTCCGGATGCAGAGGCCCTTGCAGCCTTCAAACACAACATCCGCGACGAATGGCTTGCCCGGCACCTAGGACAGGAAAAGCCGAAATCAATGGCAGCCCTCACATCACTCATGACCCGCTTCTGTGCGGGAGAAGACAGCTGGCTAGCCCGCAGAAACAATCTAACCAAAAACTCTGGTAGTTCGGATACCACATACATCAATGGCAGGTCGCGTCGCAATAAGCACAAACGCCGCATCAACGGCGATAATACTGAAGATACGGCAGTCAACGCCGGATTCAGAGGCTCAAAACCCGGTCAGCAAAAAAAGCCATTCAAAAGAACTACTCTGGGCCCGTCCAACTTGGACCGATACTCGATCGCACGTGCCAGATACACGGCACCCCGGAAAAGCCAGCTAATCACACCAACAAAGACTGTTGGGTGTTCAAATATGCAGGCAAGTTAATCGTCGAAGGCAACGACAAGGGGCTGCAAAGCGATGACGAGGAGGAGACACGGCCGCCGAACAATAGAGGACAGAAGGGTTTCTCCCCACAAGTGCGGACGGTGAACATGATATACGAACCCACATACCCAAAAGGGAGCGAAGCGCGCGCCAGGACGATACGCTGATGGAGCCAGCCGCCTAAAGTTCAATCCGTGGTCCTTCCGCCCGATCACTTTTGATCAAAGGACCACTCCCACCAAGATCCGCCATGGCGGATTCGCCGCATTGGTTATAGACCCAATCGCCGGCGAATTTCACCTCACCAGAGTCCTAATGGACGGCGGCAGAGTTCAACCTGCTTTATCAGATACAGCGGTCTTCGGATCCCCGGATAACTTTCGCGAGGAGTTAATCTTCGACATAGTCCTGCCCGCAGCGCTATCATGCATCGCCGGACGAACCGCGATTTGGTAAAGTTCAATGCGTGCGCCGCACTATGCATCCTCAAGCTCAAGATGCCAGCCCTCGAGGAGTCATCACGGTCAACGGAAACACCGAACGCTTCTTCGAACGGAGGAGCATACAGCTGCTCATAGTGGAAGTGCAGAGTAGCTCTAAGGCAATTCTTCGAGTCCGGCTGTTGCTTTACCGCCACCGCTGCCGCCGCCGGAGTAACCTACAACATGACCACTTGGCACGCTCCGAGCATCGCCAGAGTAATGCGCCCCAACCCCACTGCCGGTGTCAAAACCGTGGATCTCGGTAGGGGTCCCAATCAGGCGCTTAGGCGGATGGTAACAGAGACGAGGGACACGATGTTTTACCCAGGTTCGCCCTCCCGATGGAGGTAAAACCCACGCCCCGCTTGATTAATATTGATGATATGGGTAGTACAAGAGTAGATCTACCACGAGATCAAGGAGGCTAAACCCTAGAAGCTAGCCTATGGTATGATTGTTGTAATGGATGTTGTGTCCTACGGACTAAAGCCCTCTGGTTTACATAGACACCGGAGAGGGCTAGGGTTACATAGAGTCGGTTACAATGGTAGGAGATCTACATATCCAGACAAGCTGCTTGCCTTCCACGCCAAGGGAAGTCCCATCCGACACGGGACGAAGTCTTCAATCTTGTATCTTCATAGTCATGGAGTCCGCGGACGATGATAGTCCGCTGTCCGACACCCTCGCCCAGACTCCTCAAGAGCCCTCGGTTGGCTTCAATGACGGCGAGTCCGCGCGCATAATTTTCGCATTGCAAGGCGGGTTCTCCTCCGAATAATCCATAGAAGATTGTGAACACTAAGATAGTGTCCGCTCGCAAAATAAATTCCACATTCCACCGTAGAGAGAATAAAATGTACACAAGTTCAATCTGCTGACGTATCTCGCGGCATGACGTCATGCCACTTCCAAGCCTTTACTTGAATTGTTTTTTATTATACCACCTCATCGCTTAGCTTAAGCGTGTTTCTTGGCACGCCTTGTCAAAGCAGAGATCGTGTTCCCTTTATTCCGGATTCTCATCAATAGGACGTAGAACCCAACCGCGCCATTGGTGGCGCTTTGGGAGATAAGCTTAGTTTTACTGTGCCAAGGGGAACACATAGTCTTCATTCGCCTATATATAACGGATAAGGATTCACCTTTTCACCTATGCCTTCTTCCTCCTTTGCTTATCCATCTCCGCACTCGAGCTCCAGCACCCAAGTTCGCAAGATCTCGCTCTCGACCTTCTCCGACCATGTCCGGAGGGGAGGCAAGTGGTTGCCTCCACCGCTAAGGAGGAGCACATCACAAAAGCTGCGCACGGATACCTTTCCGCGACATCGCCTAGACCGGCCGCCTGGCTAAGGCAGCTCATCCAGAACGCCTCGGATACAACTTTCCATATTCAGAACTCCAACTCTTGCCTTTTCCGGAGACGCGATATGATATTTCCTTCGTGGTTGGGTTTTTGTCTTTTGTTTTGCATTTGTTCTTGTCATGCATCTCATCTCATAGCATCATGCGCATTGTATCTGCATGTTTTCATAAAACTCGTAGCCGTCAGAGCCGCTCTTTCTCTCTTTGCCTCCGCTGTTATTTTGGCATGCCCTTGCCCTCGCTGACCTCTCTCGCACTTCGGTGCGTAATTAAACTTCCCCTAACCCAACCCGGCTTTCATTACCGATGGGTCCGAATCATCCCCAAACATCCCGAAAACATCTCCGCTTTATTTGACTCCCTACCTATATTTTTCTTCGACTGCTCGATTTTAATCGAGGGTCCATTTTGCCCCTAAGCTAGTCCACCTAGCTACTTAAACAACCTAACCCTAAAAACTAGGATCTGTCCCATCCAATCCTCTTCCCCGCCGACACTCTCTCGGGATCCCCATCCCACCAACCACCACAGCCCGAGGTCCACCTTGTTTTCCCCACTGCACTAATCCATCCCAGCCATCCCGATCCCCACGAAGGTCCTCCTCGCCTCCCGCCCGAGCGCCTCCCCAGGCGCTTCCTCCGATTCATGAGGCCGAGCTGCCTGGTGTTCAAGAACCTCGCGAGCCAGCGAGCTCTTCTTCCCGAGCCGCAACCAACCCAGAGGGTCGCGCCGGGCGCGACCGCTTCGCCGGCAAGAACGACCAGGCCAGGACTCCTCGCCTCTCCCTTGTCCTTCTTCCTCTGCTTCTCCCCATCATCTCATCTCTTCTTCTTCGCTTTTCTCGCAGGGACCAATGAGTCAACCTTGACTCAACCGCCATGGCCACCGCCTGCTCGTTACCCTCTGCTGGATCCGGACTGCCCCGCCGGATCCGCTGCGTCCGCTTTTGCCAGAGACCTCTCGCGCTACCCGCTGGTCTCGCCACAGATCGCGCCGCTTCCATCTCCGCCGCCGCCGCTGCATCGAAAGCAGCAATGAGCAGGTCGCCGTCCCCGCGCCCACTAGCGCTGACCGAGCCACGCCAGCCCAGTTCGCAATCGCAGCAGTATCGTGCCCACCAAGATCGCTACCCAAAGAAGGCCCAAGCCGCCAAATAAGCCAGATCCACTTCTGGCTGGCCCTCACGCCCGCTCGCTTCCACCAAATCGGGCCTTAGCCCATGGGTGAGCAACCCGAGCCCTCCTATGCATCATCAATAGCTAGATTCGCCCGCCACATTTTTTCCCCACGACGATTTTCCTAATTTCAGCAGCATGCATAATTACAGGAATGCCCCTGATTTGCATTGTTAATAACTAAATGTCCATGCATCCAAATAAAACATGTCATATATGTAAAATGCTTAGTTTTTCATCTAGTTCCATAATATGCCACTTTCATCCATGTTTAAAATGTTTAAAATGATGTTTGTTTAAATTTGCCCAAATGCCATGCTAAAATGATTTATTTCATAACTAGATAACCGTAGCTCGGTTTTAAATAAACTTTATATGTAAATGGGGTGGAAAAATGCATAGTTTAACATGGTCCACTTTATTTTCCTGTTTAACAACATTAAAATTGTGTTTAGGGTAGAACAGTACCAAATTCGAATATTGCACATGAGGATTTTCCGAAATTGTTTTTTGTTGTTCCGGCCTCACTTAAACTTGCCTAGATAGTTAGTTTACTTATGTTTCACCTCTTGCCATGTTTAACAACATTTAATATTGTTGGGTGCATAAACAAGAGAGAACTAAATAATTGTTGTGGTGTTTCGTCAATATACAACTCGTTGCATATTGAGCTCCACTTAACTTGTAGTGTTGCTTGCCATGCCATGCTTCATTAAACTCGATATGCATCATACTTGTTTGTGCATCATGCCATGTTTATTCTGTGCATTTACCATGTTGTTTTTTTTCTTCCGTGTTGCTTTAGTTCTGGTAACGCTATGCTCGGGAGGATTCATTCGACCACGCTGGTTCGCCTTCTTCATGGACTCGTTTCTTCCTTGCGGGATTTCGTGCAAGATGACCGCTACTCGATCTCACTACCACGCTGTTTCATTCTATCACTTTGTTGCGCTTACCTATCATTTGCTCTTCAAGCCTCCCAAATTGCCATGAACCTCTAACCTTTGACACCATTCCTAGCAAACCGTTGTTTGGCTATGTTACCGCTTTGCTCGCCCCCTCTCATAGCATTGCTAGTTGCAGAAGTTGAAGATTGCTCCATGGTGGACAGGGTTATGATGGGATATCACAATATCTCTTATATTATTTAATGCATCTATATACTTGGTAAAGGGTGGAAGGCTCGGCCTTATGCCCGTGTTTTGTTCCACTTTAACGCCTCTAGTTTCCGCCATACCGTGTTATGTTCCCGGATTTTATGCTCCTAACGCCGTCAGTGATTTATGGACCCCCGACAGCTTAGCTTTGAATAAAACTTGTCCAAAGAAGGCCCAACATTGGTTTTACCATTTGCCTCACCACCACCTACTTTTCCCTTGGGAGTCGCCTTCGAGGGTCATCTTCATTCAGCCCCCGGTCCAATGCTTGTCTAAGTGTTGGTCCAAACTAGAGCCACTTGCAGCGCCACCGGGAAACTTGAGGGCTGGTTCTAGTTGACGATCGCTCATCCCGGTCGTGGCTCGAGACGCAGATACGCGCTGGCTACTATCGTGATGTCGGCATGCCGGAGGTCTTGCTGGTCTTGTTTTACCATTGTAAAATGTCTTGTAAACCAGGATTCCGAGACTGATCGGGTCTTCCCGGAGAAGGTCTATTCCTTCGTTGATCGCGAGAGCTTGTCATGGATAAGTTGGGACACCCCGCAGGTATAAACTTTCGAGAGCCATGCCCGCGTTATGTGGCGATGGGAATTTGTTAATGTCCGGTTGTAGATAACTTGACACCAGATCCGAATTAAAATGCATCAACAGCGGTGTAGCCGTGATGGTCTCTTCGGGCAGTTCGGGAAGTGAACACGTTCTGGTTATATTTGACGAAGTAGGTGTTCAGGATCACCTCTTGATCATTGATAGCTTCACGACTGCCTTTTGTTTCTCTTCTCGCCTCATTTTGTCGGGCTAGAACGCCAGATCCGTGGGCCTCAACACCTATGGGGCACTCGAGGGCCCCTTCCGTTCGGGCGGGGAGCGGGCCGCGCAGAGAGCAGATCGAGGTCGAGCGCGCATGGGAGACGGGCGATCTTTACCCAGCTTCGGGCTCCCGAGAGATAACACCCCATCGCTGCTCAGTTGTTATTTGATCTAGCCTCGAGCGCATGCAGCGTAAGGTAGTGCTGTGTGTCGATTAGATCGAACTCTTCTACGCGCATGGGCCTCCTTTATAGTTTGAAGGGGGTACCCACAGTGGCAGCGAGGGAAGAGGGGTAGAAATGTAAAAGCGCAGGTTGGTGCAATAAAGGCACAACAGTGTCCCTACCTAACTCGCCGGCAGGGACAAGGGCATTAAATGCCCGTCCTGGCCGCCTAACAAAGGCGTATGAGGACCGCTATGAGCCTCCGGCCACGATGGCGCTTCGTCAGCTCCATTTGCCACCGCCCGCATGGTTGTGTAGTGTCTCGCCACGCGTCTTTGGGATGGTTTTGTGATGACGCTACACCGAAAGCGCTGGAGGCGGTGGTAGTTTTGCCGCTGCAAGTGCCTTGTCATGTCCTTGTTGTGCCGGCAAGCTTGCTGCCATCGGGTTTGCCGGGCGCTGGGCGCCGCGCAAGTTTTCCGGTGATGTCCTCAGTTAGCCCTCCCGCAAGCTCCTCTGCCGGGCCTTCGTGTTCCTGGCTAGCACTTTGTTCTTGAATGGTAGTGCAAAAGAGTGGTGAAGGGCCTTGCCGGGCGCCTCGCGAAGCCTTGCCGCTGGGTGCTACGACCGCTCTGCAGACAAGTTTGGGGTACTAAGGTACTTCTACTTTAGTACACCGACCGAGCCCCGGCCTGGCCATACACGGTGCCGAAGCGTTGTTGGGCCAGCCCAAAACAAAGGCACGGCACGCTGCGGCCTTGGTCCGCGACAAAGAACGGGCCCCGCGCCCACCGCCCTCAGAACGGCACGCTGCCGATTAAGGGCGGGGAGACGGGGCGGCGCGGCGTCTTT
The DNA here is from genome assembly GCA_021437245.1 of Aegilops speltoides. Taxonomy (NCBI): domain Eukaryota; kingdom Viridiplantae; phylum Streptophyta; class Magnoliopsida; order Poales; family Poaceae; genus Aegilops; species Aegilops speltoides. The sequence continues at coordinate 42,479 of JAHHZJ010002882.1, read as the reverse complement.
AGGGCATCCACCCCGTGATCGTGGTGGGCGAGGTCACTTCATCCGCCGCCCAGCCCGCCCCACTCGCCACGCGGCCCACATGCACGGGGGTCATGGGCGGCGAAGGTGGGGAGACCGAGCCGTCACGGGCGGAGATGGCGAGTCGGCCCCGCCTCTCTGCCTCCTTGCTTTTCTCGATTGGTCAAGGGCGGTTGAGCCCCCACCCGCCCTTTAAAAGGGGCGGAAGGGGAGCACAATAGTCTCGCACTTCCTCTTCCCTTCGCCTTCAACTTCACATTTTCCTCCCATCTCGCCATGGAGGGAGGGAATCTCGGTCCTTCCACGGTGGCAGCAAGGGTTGCTCTAGGTAGCGCACCTCTCCCTATCTCAAGACTGCAGGCGGAGCCGCCACGAGGGGAGAGGGAGGGGCGAGGCCGCTGACGAGGCCGAGGACGTGGTCGAGGCGGTCGGGGAGACGCGGCCGTGGCGGTGCGCCTCTGCCTCCGCCGGTGGCTCTTTCTCGAGGCGGTCCACACCGAGACGATCCTCGGGAGTTCTTCATCGCTGCGCCGAGCGCTTGTCGCCGCCCGCTGCCGGCCCTGCTCATGAAGCGCGATGGAACCGGATCCGCCCGAGGTGATGAAGTTATGATGAGGGGCTGGGATCAGCGGCACTCGAGTGAGTGTCGGTCCCTAGCCCCGGCGTGATGTACTTCGACCGAGGGTGGAAGACGTCACCGCATCCACAGCTTGACGGCGGGTTTACCCTCCATTTCGTTAATGGAGGGCCACCTTTCTCACCGCCAAGGTCTTCGGGACTCCGGGACCCGGGCGAGATGCTGTGTGACAGCTCCGATGATGAAAGGTCCCTCCTCGAGCGAGAGTGACGAGGAGGGGAGCGACAAAGAACGACGACGAGGATGGAGGGTCCGACCAGGCGCCGGGCGCCGCTCACAAGGCCACCGAGACCCCATCATCCGGTCGCTGCCTTCTGAACTCCCCGGGCCGCCTCCTGGGCGGCCGGGCGAGGGAGGCTGCGCAAGAGGAAGAGGGTGGCGGCAAGGCCGCCAAGTAGGAGTACGAGGGCGAGGAGCCTCGACAGCGTGGCCGACGCTCCACCACCTCAGATTCAAGCTCCGCCTCCGTGCCTCCGCCTCCGCCAAGCTCCCGGCCGCCCCCGAAGTTCTTCTTGGTGTCTTCGCGCCTGTAGCCTCCTAGGCGCCTTTTTCTTCCCGCAAGCTTCTTGCCGGGCCTCCTCGACCTACCTCCCTAACAGAGAAACAGAGAGGGATTACGGGCATCTTATCTTTCGATTTGTAAGCCCTTGGGCCTCAGCTTGTATTTAAAATCTGTAATCCTCTCTATCATGTTTTTCATCCTCCATGGACTTGTAATCAACTAGGATGTTTTTAATGAAAAGAGGGAACGCTAGCCGAACCGAGTCCTTTATTTGATTTCGCGCCTTGTATGCTCCCATCTTACGCTTCTAGGAGACTTGCCGGAGCGAACACACTTGCCGAAAGTGACATCAGCAGCATCTGGCTGGGCGGTGTTGCTTCCGCAAGCGACCTTGCCGGGCCAGGGCAAGACTTGTGTTTGTTGAGCGGACTCGAAACAAACCAAGGGCGAATCGGGCCATGACTCGCCCTCCGCCGCATGGGTTTTACAAGACGCGCTCGTTCAAGGACGCAGCCCCGCCTTCCCCGGTCCATAAGAGGATGCATGACGAGGGATGAAAAACTTATTTGACTCCACGGTCACCCGGCGACATTAGCCTGCTGGGAGGAATTTGGCCTTCGTAGTCTCTCGGCAACTCGTTCCGCCAAAATCCAGCGCAGGTGTTTTCTTCGCCTTTGTCGCCGACGCCATGCGCCGGGGCCCCGCCCGTCGCGAAGGGTCTCGTACTTGCAGCCCCAAATGGGTTGGCTTGCCGGGCCGGGCGCTTTTCCGGTTTCTCCTCGCATCGTAATTACAGCCATGAAGACAGCTGAGATAGCACCGCTATAATTTAATTACCTATATATTTTTTTTTTTGCACGGCTTTGCAAAACGATGCCATGCTTTGCCCTTCAGATGTTTATACTTCACGCTGCTAGGGAAACTTGCCGGTGCTAACACACTTGCTGAGCACGACATCAAGAGCTCACCGGGCGGTGTTGTCTCCGCAAGAAACCTTCTCGCCAGCAGCAAGGCACTTGAATTGCTAAGTTGGACTCGAAGCAATCAAGGACGAACTCATCCATGAGTTGGTTCCTCCGCCGACAAGTTTCATACGGCGGGCGCCACGGCAAGGCTTGCTATGTTACACCTCTACTTTACATCCTTTGTGCGCTTACCCCACGCTTAGGGAACTTGCCGGCGCTAACACACTTAATGAGTACGGGCATCGAGACTACCGGGCGGTGTTGTTTCCGCAGCAACCTGCTCGGGTGCAGTAAAGGCACTTGTATTGTTGAGCGGACTCGAAACAAAGCAAGGACACAACTTAACCACGAGTTGGCTCCTTCACAAGATGTGTATTATGCACAAAGGATGTACGCGAGGAGCATAACATAAAAAGCATGAAATCGAGGAGTGCTCGCATAAAAGCTCGGACGACTTAGCTTTTATATTTCCAAAGATCCGCTGAGGCCGCATTTCTTCCCCGATCCTTCCCCTTGTATGTTCTCGCCCCACGCTGGGAGCCCACCGGCAAGAAACACGCTTGTTGAGCGCAAGGTATCAGCGCTCGGCTGGCGTGTAGCTCCGGCGGAAGAACTTGCCGGGCTGGTTGCGGCGTTTTTATCGCCGAGCGGACTCAAGATTTAATCGACGGCGAACCTAACCACGATTCGACCCTTCCGCGCCCAGGTTCTTCATACAAGGTATGGATTTTCAGGGAGTACAACTCAAAAGTTCAAAGCTTGGCAATTTTCTTTGCCCTACCGGCCGGTGGACTGGTCGGCGGGGCTGGATGGCGCGTCCTCGACGGCATCACGGCGTTCCGGGAGATGCGCCTGCCGGAGTGTGCACCAGAGCCGTCCTTGCCGGGCTTAGTCTTTGGCTGGTCTGTCTTCGCCTTCTCGCACTTGCCGGTGGAGCTCGATGGCGCGTCCTCGACGGCAGCGCAGCGCTCCGAGGAGATGCGCTTGCCGGAGTGAGCACCAGAGCTATCCTTGCCGGATTTGGTCTTCTTCTTCCCCCGGGGAGCTTCAGCGGTAAGTGGCTCGTGCTCTGCCGCAGCAGCTGCTTCCCGGTAGATCTTGTCGGCGCAAATGAGTGCATCCTTCTTGTCGCCTTGGACAGAAATGACACTCATCGGGCCAGGCATTTTGAGCACATTGTATGCGTGGAGAGAGGCCGCCATGAACTTGGCGAAAAGGGTCGACCGAGTATCCCATTGTAGGTAAAGGGATATCAGCCACGCCAAATGTGACCTCTCAGTCCTGAAGTTCAGCTCACGCCAACGCCACCGCAATGTGATCTTCCCTTAGGCTGGCTCCTTCCGGATTTATTCCTTGAAAGGTGCCAGCTCTTCAAGCTCGCCGTCGGGATCCGGAGCTTTGAGCACCGCGGAGGAAATCGTTCAGTGCCGCCCCGCCACAACCAACATCTTCGTGACCTTGAGGTTGCGGATCGCTGGTGAGACCAATAGCGGCAAGCACCGACCGCAGTGATGCGATCAGGTGATCTCAACGCCAAGACGATGGGCGGCTGGACCACTTCAGAGGCTCGCGCGCGACGGACGGTTCACCAGATTCACTTCTCGCACCCACTCGCTTGAGCCGGGCGTGCGAGGTGTGCAGGAGGCGCCGCCATCGACGCACAATACTTCGCTGCCTTCAAACTCTTGATCCTCGCCTCATCTTCCTCCATCTCATCATCTTCATCTTCATCCTCGCCCTTGTCGCGCCACGGGAGGCCTGTCTCCTTGCCGCTGCCTTGGCCTTGCTGCTGTTCCTCCTCGGCGGGAAGCTTTGCCGGATCCTCCGCCACCTCCTCGGGTTCTTCCTTATCGCGCGCCAGATTCAGCCTTCGCAGCTCCGCCATCCGCTCTACTTTTTGCAGGTTTGGAGGTCATGGCCTTTGGTGCGTGGATCTTGCAATAACGCTTGTCGGGGCTATCTTGCTTGTCTCATGTCACACATTTCGCCGGAGTCGCCGGTCTTGGCTTTGTCTGAGCCGCCCGCTGCCGGAATGCTCAACGGCTAGCACATCCTTAGCTTTCTTCCTATTGTTCCGCCCGGTTCTTTCCTTGCCGGGCGGCATCCTCACCGCCGATCCTTCGCCCGCAACCTCTCCGGAATTTTCCTCCCTCCTCACTTGCGCACACTTGTCGGCGAGAGCGTAGAGCTCGCCGACATCTCTCGATCTTGATCATCGCCATCTCCTCCTCATCCCGCAGCTTACGACGCTCGATGAAACGCTACCGATAACCGCGCAGGTGGACGCCCGAATGTTGCGCCGCACTGGCTGAATCTTTGTATATATTTGCGCTAGGGTTCCTCCTTCCGGACGAGCAAGTGGAGATCACTTTCCGGCCATGAGGCTTGTGGTCACCGTGAAGGCGCCGACAAACCGATGACACAGTCCGCCCATGAAGAGATGGAGCCGCCCGCAAGTGCATGAGCCAAGATCTCGACGCTGGGCTTGAGTACCAGCGGGAAGTAGTTGGCGAGGATCTTCGCCGCCTCCGCAGCTCGCACTGGATGGTGTAGATGCTGAGGAACTCCGACGGTGTATCCCGCCGCCGCATTTCTCGCACATCTGCTTGAAGTTTTAGTTTTGGGCCACCGACTTGCTACAGCCGCGGTGAACGCAGGCAACCTGCCGCGTATGGCAAGTCGCCTCGTTCTTCGGTGCGCGCTGCCGACACGGGCCCGCGCCGCTGGTCGATTGACGCCGCTTTCTCCGCGCCGGCGCGAAAAGCGAAGGTTTCGTTGCCGTTTGGAGAACGTGGCGCTGATCACGGCGAAGTTCGCGGGTCCGACGACGCGTGGAGTCGGCGCAAGGTTGGTCCGGCGAGTGGGCGATCTTGGCTTTTGGGGCTGGGAGCGACGGAAGCGGCACCTCAGCGGTCCTGCCGGGCGCTGCCCCGCGCCGGGCGTTTTGTCGGGCTCGACGCGTCCGGCCGCCGGGCTTGTCACCGCTGGCGGCCGGCGAGGTTGTGTATGGCCATCCTCCATTGCCGATCTTGTGTGGTGCCGAGGGAAGTCTAGAAGCAGCTGGCTCGCCGCGCTTCCGCTGTCTTGGGCGGCGGCGGCGACGAAGCGGCGCGAGGAGCGAGATGTGCTCGACTCCCAACCGGGTTGGGAGGAGCAACACCGCGCCCAGCGATCAAGACTCACTCGCACCAAAGATGCGGGCGCAGTATGCCGACCTCGAGCATCCCGCGACCCACCAGCTTGGCCTTGCTTCTATCGCGTAGCACGGTGCTAGGAGCACCAGTGAGTGGTCGACCTTTGTACCTCCCGGAAGGGCGCGCGTCGCACTCGCCGCCGACGCTATGGGCTTTGTTCTGGATCCGTGACGACACGAGACCCACCGCAGCACTCCTCCTCATTGGCGTTCACCTCACCGCCCGCTTGTTCGGGCGGTGGTGGTGGGATTGATGTAGATAGATCGCCACCAAGGCTTCTTCTTCGTGGCATGTCGACGATGACGCCGACGAGCGCGCGGGAGACCGGATCGATGCTCACGACTCGACACTTCTACCGGGCGCGCCAAAGATGTCGGGCTGAACGCGATCCGCGGGCCTCGAACACCTATGGGCACTCGGGGCCCCTTCCGTTCGGGCGGGGAGCGGGCCGTGCAGTAGCAGACGAGGTCGAGCGCCGTGGGGAGACGGGCGATCTTTACCCAGCTTCGGGTTTCTCCGAGAGATAACACCCCTACCGCTGCTCAGGTTGTTATTTGATCTAGCTCGAGCGCGGCGAGCGAAGGTAGTGCTGTGTGTTGAATGGATCGAACTCTTCTACGCATACCGGCCTCCCTTTTATAGTTTGAAGGGGTACCTACAGTGGCAACGAGGAAGAGGGGTAGAAATGTAAAGCGCAGGTTGGTGCAACAAGGCACAACAAGTGTCCCTACCTAACTCGACGGTAGGGACAAGGGCATTAAATGCCCGTCCGGTCGCCCAACAAAGGTAGAAGGAGGACCGCTATGAGCCTCCGTTGCCACGATGGCGCTTCACACCTCTACATACCCGCCCGCATGGTTGTGTAGTGTCTCGCCACGCGTCTTTGGGATGGCTCGTGATGACGCTGCCACCGAAAGCGCTGGAGGCGGTGGCAGTTTTGCCGCTGCAAGTGCCTTGCCGCAGTCCTTTGTTGTGCCGCAAGCTTGCCGCCATCGGGTTTGCCGGGCGCGGGCGCCGCAAGCAAGTTTTCTCGTGATGTCCTCGTTAGCCCTCCCGCAAGCTCCTCTTGTCGGGCCTTCGTGTTCCTCGGCTAGCACTTTGTTCTTGAATGGTAGTGCAAAAGAGTGGTGAAGGGCCTTGCCGGGCGCCTCAAGAGCCTTGCTGGGTGCTACGATCGCCCACAAGACAAGTTTGGGGTACTAAGGTACCCTCCTACTTTAGTACACCGACACATTTATGTATGTTAGCCACCATATCATGCTTAGTCGCTGCAACCTCACCACTTTACCCCTTCCTTTCCCATTAAGCTTTGCTAGTCTTGATACCCATGGTAATGGGATTGCCGAGTCCTCGTGGGTTTCACAGACACTACAACAACAGCCAGGTGTACAGGTTATGCGATGATCATGACGCGAGAGCGATGTTGCTTGTTTTGGAGTTTCTTCTTCTGCTTCTTCGATCAGGGGATAGGTTCCAGGTCGGCAGCCTGGGCTAGCAGGGTGGATATTGTTTGAGTTTCTGTTTATGATTCATCCGTAGTCGGATGTTGTTCTTGTATGTTGTATTGTTGTATTCATGTGACATTGTATGTATCGGATGTATCCCCACTATTATGTAATGTTGATGTAATGATATCCACCTTGCAAAGCGTTTTCAAGATGCGCTTATCCTTGGTAGGACCTTCGAGTTCCTTTAGGATAGGGTCGATCTTGGGTGTGACAAGTTGGTATCAAAGCCTCGACCAATCTTAGGAGCCCCTTGATTGATCGCTTTTAGCGGCCGAAGTTGTGTCTAGAAAAATGTTTTGAGTCATTATGATTATATATATCGGAGAGTTAGGAATTATTTTTACTCCCCGCCTCTTCATCGCCTCGGTGAGGCATCCCGACGAGAGTTTTGACTCTTCTTCTCAAATTTCACTAAATTTTTTTAGGATCACGCTGGTATCTTGGAATCGTTCGATGGTTTTATGATGAGAACATTGTCTTGGTGCCTCCTATCGTGGGTTTAGTGGAAGTGTCCCGGGAGTTGAGCTCGAGGTGTTGTCGCCATAATTTTATCGCTGCAGCTCGAATACCCGAGTTTAGTACGCCGACATCGAAAATCTCTTTATGCAGTTCACAGAGATAACTCGACGCCACCCAAAGATCAGGGGAGTTCGGAGTATCGCCATAACTTGTATAACGGATGCTTTTCGAAGGTTGAGGTAGATGATTTCCGAAAGTTTCTTGGTTATGTGTTGAAGGATGGATACAGCTGGATGTAGGATTTGCTAGTTTTGGGTGGGATATTATGCTTCCCCTGTATCCCCAACAGCTGATTGCATAACCGGAAAATTTCAGGAGTTTCATAGGTGGGAATTCAAGTAGCTCTTAGGATATCTTTCCATCGGATGTATGATATGAAATTGGGGTTCGACGTCTAGTGGTCCGCCTTTCCACGGTCGTTTTTACAGTGGTCTTGTTGTGTCTTAAAGAACCCTTGGCTATGCTGGTTCGGGGACACTTCGTATGTCATGTGCACTGCCTTGTACATGATGGTGTTGTACACTCGAGCCCGTGTGGGCCCCACCACGAAAACTTCGACTAAATTCTATCATATGTTTGTTCCGCTTATTCTCGCAAGCCAATCCTTTGTTTTGTTTTAATTGTGGTATTCGAGTTGCTTCAAAGTCAAGTGTTGATTCCATACCTTTCAAGCGATGTTCTCATGTTCCTATGTGAATACTATCCTTTTGATCATTGAGGTTGTCATGTTAATTTTTTCCAACCGGCGGTTTCTTCCAAGTAGATCCGATCATTTCAACATCCGCAAGATCAATTCTAAGTTTTCAACGGTGTTTATTTCATCTGCTCCAAGTTGCCTTTGTTTTTTCCCCGCCTCCCACCCCTTTTTCTTCAAGGACTCAGATTTCTTAATCATGTATCCTTTTATTTGTGAGAAGTCTCCTCATTCTTTTCTTTCAAGTGTTCTTATCCGTGATTTCCCATGAAGATGCTCAAAAGTTTCAAGTTCATCATCCTTGTTGTTGTTTCTTCTCCGTGGATCCAATTCAAGCTTTCGATATTCATCATATTCTTTTCCTCGCTTCTAATGCTTTCATGCCGATGCACCTCTTAATCATTCACTTCTTCCTATTCATTTGTTCGAGTGTCAAGATATCTCACAAGACTTGTGTTTCCATTCTCAATCCGCTCAAGATATTTCGAGGTTGTTATCTCATTCAAGCCATTTAATTCAACTGGTGCAATATATCTTTAAATCATTTCAACGGTGTTTCTCTTGATTGGGCCCTAACCCACAGGTTTTTTCCCAGGATCTTACCTGACTCTTCTAATTCTCCCGGAGCTATTCTCTAATTCTTTTCAAAGTGTGACGAAGAATGGATTTCATCACCACATGCCTTCTCCAAGATCAATTTCAAATTCTTTTCATCTTTGGTTCAACCCTTCCTCTTTTCATTCTTCCGAGTATCTCAACAATTCATGGTGGTTCCCATCATCATTCTCAACATTTGAAGACCAAGAAGAGTTCCTCTTAAATCCTTACCGTTCTTCCAAAGATTCATGGTTCTAGCTTCATGCCATCCTCATAATTGTTTTTGATGGTGACAATTTTTCTTACCATCCGAGCATTTCATGAGTTGTTTCCATTTCTTTCCTCCAAGTCCATCATGTCATAATTCTTCATTCTCAGCGTAGCTATCGCTCTCCAAATCTTACCAAAGGAATCGCTCAAATATCCTCTAATCAGTTCATGTTCTCTTCGCTCTCATGTATCTAAATCCCTTCAAGTATCTTCAATCGCTTTCAAATTCTTCCCGTGAATTGTGCCTTTGCTACTTTCATTTTCAATTTATGGTGGTTCGCTCGAGATTCATCTTCCTTTGTTTCCGTGATCATTTCATTCATTCTTTCCAATCCTCCCGGTGATTCGTCGAAGACTTCTTCAAGTTAGCGCTATATCTCTCTTCAATCCTTTCTATGAGAATAAGTAGTATGCCAAATCTATTGTTGGTCATCAATTTAAATTGGTGAAGGATACGCATAACGTAATTCTTATTATTGTTTCATCCAAGTGATCTAGTTTCTTCTTTCCATCGTTGTTCAGCTTTTCTCGGTTCGAGATGCTTCAGCTTTTCTTTTCCGGAGTTTCTAGTTTTTCGCATTATCATCGAGAAGCTCCATCTAAATCATTGCAAGGCTTCACCTTGTGTTTTCAAGTTCTCTTTCTTTTTATCATCCTTTTATTACCGGAGTTCTTCATGGAGGCTCTAGATGGTGGTTCATCAAGGATTCTTTTCATTCTTCAATTGTTCTTCAAGTTTTCTCTCAAAGTTATGATCCGCCAAGCTATACTCTAAAAATAAACATGGTGCCCAACACATGTTTTGTTTTGAGGAGCTCAACTATTCTTCATCTTGCATTTCAAAATGCAATTCTTTCTACCTTATCTTTTGAGATGTTGTTATATCATTCTTGACAATTTTCCTTCATGTTTCATCATTCCCATGTTGTCAAGAATGAGGTATTTTAAATCCATTAATCTCTTCGTTGGAGTTATCTTGTGTCATATTTTACCTACAGCCTTTCCTTAAGGGTTGTTACTATTTGTGGTGATTATGAATGACCCAAGCTTGCTCTTTATCCTCTTGGTGGAAGAAGTTTTTCATCTCTTTGGTGCTCTCAATTAAATCAATGGATTCCATTAGTGGACGGTTGTCACCTCATAGTCTCGAGAGGTTTTCCATAAGCCCACTACAAGCTTATTCGCTTCATTGTGGGTTCTCCAACAACTCCGCTCTAACCTTCTTGAAGGGTGCTTTCCCAGCTCATTTGTGATGGTTGGCATTTTCTCCAACATTCTGTTATTCCAATGATCTATCTTCTATTCTTTCTTCCGGAGGCATTATGTTTTTGCTCTCTTCACTCATCATGTCGAATTGTGAAGGTCATGTTCTTTTCTTGCTTATCCATTTAACCGGAGTGTTGTGTAACGCCTTCAAGTTCATTTCATCTTATCAAGTTTTGCCTCTTTTCAACCGGATTGTCTGTCTGAAATCCTTCTTACCCTTTGTGCCAATCTTTCAATAGTTCCAGAGGCAGCAGTGTTGTTCATTTCATCAAGTATCATCCCATCTCCTCAAGTTCATGTTCAATTCTTCCATTTCCAAATGGAGTGCCGCCAAAATTATATCACTTTATTCATTCTTATCTCTGCTTCAACCAGAGTGGTTTCAATTCCTTCTTGTTCTTTGTACTCTCATTCATAGCTTTGCACCTCCAAGGTTCAAATGGTGTTCCTTGTTTCTCTTTTCTATTGTAATGCTCTCAATTTCGTTCAACTCTATTGTGTTATTCTTTCAAGTTTTCAACCTCTCAAGGTTCATGGTTTCACTCGTTTGTCGAAGAAAGAACTTAGTTTACCTCTTATCTTCCTCTTCCTTTTCCCTTTGGTGCCATCCTAGATCTCGGGACGAGATCCTCTCATAGTGGTGGAGTATTGTAACGCCCCGGATACAACTTTCCATATTCGTAACTCCAACTCTTGCCTTTTCCGGAGACGCGATATGATATTTCCTTCGTGGTTGGGTTTTTGTCTTTTGTTTTGCATTTTGTTCTTGTCATGCATCTCATCTCATAGCATCATGCGCATTGCATCTCCATGTTTTCATAAAACTCGTAGTCGTCAAGAGTTGCTCTTTCTCTTTGCCTCCGTTGTTATTTTGGCACGCCTTGCCCTCGCTGACCTCTCTCGAGACCCTCGTAGCGTGTCCGAACTTCCCGAACCCGACCCGGCTTTCATTACCGATGGGTCCGAATCATCCCCAAACATCCCGAAAACATCTCCGTTTTTCTTATTTGGACTCCCTACCTATATTTTTCTCGACCATTCGATTTTAATCGGAGGGTCCATTTTGCCCCTAAGCTAGTCCACCTAGCTACTTAAACAACCTAACCCTAAAAACTAGGATCTGTCCCATCCAATCCTCTTCCCCGCCGCCACTCTCTCGGGATCCCTGTAACGCCCTCGATGCGGCTATATCTCCCACGTGTCGAAGCACGACTTAGAGGCATAACCGCATTGAAAGCAATGTCGCAAGTGAGGTAATCTTCACACAACCCATGTAATACATAAGGGAAAGAGATACATAGTTGGCTTACAATCGCCACTTCACACAATTACATGAATAAAGCATTACATCATACGATACAATCAAGGTCCGACTACGGAACCAAAATAAAAGAAGAACCCCAAATGCATAAAGGTCCACGATCGACCCTAACCGGGCTCCACTACCGATCAACTAGAACGAAACAACACAAAGGGCAAGATCTTCACCGAGCTCCTCCTTGAGCTTGGTTGCGCCACCGCCGTAACATAGGCACCGCAAACTGGTTTTGAAGTATCCGTGAGCCACGGGATTCAAAGCAATCTCGCACCCGCGAGATCAAGACTATTTAAGCTTATGGATAAGGTAAAGGCATGAGGTGGAGCTGCAGCAAGTTTACTAGCATATATGGTGGCTACAATCGCAAAAGAGAGCGAGAAGAGAAGGCAAAGCACGGCCGATACAAGTATTATCAAGAAGTGATCCTATAGCAACTCAACGCCAAGCATAACTCCAACATCAGTTCACTTCCCGGACTCACCGAAAGAGACCATCACGGTTACACACGTGGTTGATGTATTTTAATTAAGGTCAACTTCAGGTTTTCTACAACCGACATTAACAAATTCCCATCTGCCACATAACCGCTGGCACGGCTCTCGAAAGTTTAAACCCCGCAGGGTGTCCCAACTTAGCTCATGACAAGCTCGCGATCAACGAAGGAATAGACCTTCACCCAAGACACTCCGATCAGACTCGTATCCCGCACATCAAGACATTTCGACAATGGTAAAACAAGACCAGCAAAGTCACCGAATGTGCCGACAAATCCTGATAGGAGCTGCACATATCTCGCTCTCGTGGCACACCGGATTGTCCAAACTTCCAGTAGGCCAGCCCAGAGTTGGCCCCGGTACACCGGCGGTCGACGGTTTGGACCAACACTCACAACGAGCACCGCCCGGGGTAATAAAGATGACCCTTGGGCTCCGAAACCCAAGGGAAAAAAGGCTAGGTGAGGCAAATGGTAAAAGGCAATGTTGGGCCTTGCTGGACAAGTTTTATTCAAAGCGAACCGTCAGGGGGTCCTATAAATCACCCGACCGCGTAAGGAACGCAAAATCCGGGAACATAACACCGTATGACGGAAACTAGGGCGGCAAGAGTGGAACAAAACACTGCATAAGGCCGAGCCTTCCACCCTTTACCAAGTATATAGATGCATTAATAATATAAGAGATAGTGTGATATCCCAACAAGTAAACATGTTCCAACAAGGAACAACATCTCCATGTTCCAACGAGGAACAAACTTCAATCTTCACCTGCAACTAACAACGCTATAAGAGGGGCTGAGCAAAGCGGTAACATAGCCAAACAACGGTTTGCTAGGAATGGTGTCAAAGGTTAGAGGTTTGACATGGCAATTTGGGAGGCTGACAAGCAAATCGTAGGCATCGTAGCATTGGAATAGCAAAAGAGCGAGCAAACTAGCATAGCAAAGATAGTAGTGATTTCGAGGGTATGATCATCTTGCCTGAAATCCCGCAAGGAAGAAGAACGATTCCAAGAAGAAGACAAACGGACGTAGTCGAATGAATCCTCACAACTCCGGAACGAAACCGAAGCTAACGAGAGAGGCAAACCGGAAAGAAGCAAACAATATGGTAAACACACAAGCATAAACATGTCATGATGCACAATCAAGTATGATGCATGTCCGGTTTAATGAGGCATGGCATGGCAAAGTGCAACGAACAAAACTACAAGTTAAGTGGAGCTCAATATGCAATGAGTTGCATATTGACGAACACCACATCAATTATTTAGTGCTCTTCGCTAAGGCTAACCAACAATATTAAATGTTGTTAAGCATGGCAAGAGGTGAAGCATAAATAAACTAACTATTTAGGCAAGTTTAAATGAGGCCGGAACAACAAACAACAATTCCGGAAAATCCTCATGTCATTTAGCAATTTAATGCAACAACAAGTTTAAAACATTTTAATTGTTGTTATCATGATGCGGATGACATATGCAAGTTTTAAGCAAATTTTATGAAAATGTTGACATGAGCATGTTATGAAGCATTTGTCGCCATGGCGGAACAAAAGGGTGCCACGGCGGCGAAAAAGAAATGGTGCCACGGCAACATATCCGAAAATGATGCCACAAAGACATATCGGTTCCGTATCTCACGGAGATACCGATGCAAAGGAAAAGCGGATGTGCGGAATATGCAAAAGATGGTGGGTGATCCCGATACCGGTTCCCACGGATAGTGGCATGGAAACGAGTGAAGATTCGGACACGGTGCAAACAAGTGGTACATCTCGCACATGCATGCATTTGGTCCACGGCGGTCGCTTCGGCGGTTATACCTTCAAGCGCAAAAGGGACGGTTCAAGGCTGCCGAGGGAAGTAGTTGTACTCGTGTCGACGGTAGTGGTACATCTCGTAGTGGAAGTAGTTGTTCATGTCTCGTGGATGTTCGGGGTCCACAGGGTCTTCGAGGGTCGACGGTAGTTGAAGAAGTGGTACACGGCGGCGGCGGTAGTGGTACACGTTTTCGTAGATGTTCAGGTCGACGGTAGTGGTACACGCGACGTCGAGGTACTTGGTGAAATCCATGGGTGTCCGTAGTTGTACATTTCGGCGGTAGACGAACTCCGCGAGCAATGGCCGTCGTGGTACTTGGCGTCACTTCGTGTACTTGGTCTTGGCGATCGGAGAGGGTACTTGCCGACAACGGCCGTCGTGGTACTTGGTGCTAGTAGTTGTACACGGTCGTAGACGAACTTGGCGTAACCGTGCGGTAGTCGTACTTGGCGATGGTAGTGGTACACGTTGTCGGGGTACTTGTCGCATCACCGGGTGTAGACAAACATGAGGGTTTTGCCGAATCCAAAGGGGACTTGGCGACCCAAACTTGCTCCTGTTCGGGTAGGTAACGCGACAACAGCTCGAGGCCGAGGCCATGACGCCAAGGATGTGCGGCGCGAAACAGAGGCAGATGCGGCGAGCGGGAGGCTCGCAGGGCCTCGGGTGCTCGAGGAAGAGGGAATGAAGCAGGGGCGCGGGACTTGGGTTGCTGCTGTTCGTTGTAGAGGAAGCAGAGGCGAGGTCGGGGATGGCGAGGAGGCAGAGGCTGGCGCAAAGTAGAGGAGGCAGAGCTCCTGCAGAGTGCAGCCGCGGCAATGGGGAGGTCGAGACCGGCGCTCCTGGTGGAGCTCCTCGTGGTCGCCACCAACGGAGGAGGCGGCAAGGGGCGAGGGGGACCGGGCGCAGGGAGCACCACTCCCTGGCTCGATGCAGAGGAGGCGACGGCGGAAGCTGACGACGGAGGGGCGACGGGGCATGGCGAGGTCCAGCGACCGGGCGACGGGGCGCCTCATCCTGGAAAAATCAGAGGACGCCAAGGCCGCAGGTAGGCGACAGGTCGCAAGGCAGGGCGGGCGGAAGGTAGACGAGGAGGCGGGGACGAGGAGAAAGGGAAAGGGGTCGCGCGAGGAGGGCCATGGCTGCGGGCATCTCTCGCTCCTCTGGGTGTACGGCGCAGGAGGAGGACGAAGGAGAGGGAGATGGGATCGAGAGAAAGGGTTGCGGCGCTGTGAGGGAAACGAGGGAGCGATGGCTGAGGGGATCGGGCAGGGGGGTTTGGGCTAGGGTTAGGTCGGCTGCGGGCTGGGCCTTAGAGGCCGGCGGCTGGGCCTGGGAGGCACTTTTCCTTTCCATTTCTTCAGACAGAGATACAAAAGGAAAGAGTAGGGGAAAAAGAAGAGGAGCTAGAGAAATATAAAATATTCTCATGATCCCGAGCATGCTCACTATTTAATAAAATTAGTTTGAGATTTATAAAGGACGAAAATAATTCAAGTTTGAATTAAATTCAAACTTGAACCATTTTAAACCTTAACCAAAACAATTCCAAAAGAGATGAAATTTGGCAGAGAGGCTAGGTACACGGTGTTAGAATTTTGGGGAAAAGATGAGCATTTTTGGTGGAGGCAAAGTGGCACTTGCAAGAACGTAAGAAAAGGGAAGGAAGGAGAAGTGAAGGTGCAATGGTTTGAAGAGGTGACAAGGGTACGCACAAGATGCTCATGGAAACAACATGAATGACAAAATGCAACATGGCAAGCACGAAGGTATACTTGATATGACCCAGATGCAACACAAGATGGCATGATGACATGATGCAATGCAAAAATAAAACAAATCACACGACAAAACCCGGAATAGCTGGAAGGCATCTGAAGCTCCGGTCTTGGGGCGTTACAACACTCCACCACTACGAGAGGATCTCGTCCCGAGATCTAGGATGGCACCGGAGGGAAAACGGAAGAGAAAGAGAAGAGGTAAAACTAAGTTGCTTCTTTGGCAAACGAGTGAAACCACGAACCTTGAGAGGTTGAGCAATTTAAAAGAAAGAGTACAACAGAGATGAACGAGATTGCAAACAATCCGTTAGAAAAGAGGAACAAGGAGTATTACGAGAATTTGAAGGTTGCAAAGACATGAATCAAGAGTTTCACGATCGAAAAGAATATGACCACCTCGGTATAATGAGATAGCCAAGGAACAAGAATGACAGAATTTGGACAGCACTCCGGTAGAAAAGGGAAGAAAACTTGATAAGATGAAAAGAACTTGAAAGAGGGCACGACACTCCGGTTAAATGGAGAAGCACGAAAAGAACACGATCCTCACAATCGAGATGATGGGTGAAGAGCACAACATCACAATGCCTCCGTAACGAAAGAATAGAAGATAGATCACTGGAATAACAGAATGTAGTAGAAAAATGCAAACTTCTGCCACAAATGGGCTCGGAAAGCATCCTTCCAAGAAGGTTATAACGGAGTTGTTGGAAAACCAACAACGAAAAGAATAAGCTTGTATGGGACTTATGAAAACATCTCAAAATTATGAGGTGACAACCGCCACTAACGGAAACAATTGCATGCTTGAGATTAACGAAGAGATGAAAGCTTATTCCATCAAGATGGAAAAGAGATAACTTGTGTCATTAATAAGCACCAAAATAGCAACATTCCTTAGGGAAGGCTTTAGGTGAAATCTATACCAAGATAACTCCAATGAAGAGATTGACGGTTGAAAAGATCTCTTGAACAAAGAGAAAATGATGGATTTAGTTAACTCAGTCCTGACAACTTGTGAATCATGAAACATGAGGAGAAATTGCCAAGAGTGACATAACTCCACCTGAAAAGATAAGGTCAAAAGAATTGCACTTAGGAATGCAAGATGAAGAATACTTGAACTCCTCAAAACAAGACATGTGTTGAACACCATGTTTATTTTGAAGTATGGCTTGACGGATCTTAACTTCGAGAGAAATCTTGATGAACAATTGAAGAATGAAAAGAATCCTTGACGAACCACCATGTAGAACCTCCATGAAGAACTCCGGTAAACAAAAGGGCGATAGAAAGAAAGAGAAGTTGAAAACACAAGGTGAATCCTTGCAATGATTTAGATGGATCTCCATGATAATTAGAGCTCGGGACTCCGGGAAAAAGAGAAGATGAAACAAATGAAACCGAGAATTTGTTCATCATGAACAAACTCCGAAAGAAAGGATTAATCACTTGGATGAACAAGAATAAGAATTATGTTATGCTTATCCTTCACCAATTAAATTGATGACAAACAATGGATTTGGCATACTACTTATTCCCGTAGAAAGGATTAAAAGAGATATATCAAAACTTGAGAAGGTCTTCAACGAACCACCGGTAGGATTGGAACAACAAATGAATTGATATGATGAACAAGGAAGAGAGATCTTGAACGAACCACCGTAAGAATTGAAATTGAACGTAGCAAATGCACAAATCACCGGGAAGAATTTCAAAATGAATGAAGATACTTGAGGGCATTTAGATACAAATGAACGAATAGATCACGAGCTGATTAGAGAATACTTGAATGATGCACCGGTATGATTTGGAGAACGAGAGCTGAAAGCTTGAATGAATAATATCGAGATGATGGGCTTCAAAGAATGAAACCGAAAAGACTCCTAAAATGCTCCGGATGGTGAAAAGATTCTCACAATCGAAAACAATTATGAGAGGATGGCAACAAGCTAGCACCATGAATCTTGAAGAGAATAGAGCAAGATTAAAGAGAAACTCTTCTTCGGTCTTCAAATGATGAGAATGACAACGAAACACCACCAAGAATTATTGAGGCACACCGAAGAATCAAAAGCGAAGAGGTTGAGCCAACTATGAAAAAAAATTGAAAGATCTTGGAGAAAAGCATTTGACTCGATGATAACTCATTCTTACGCCAAACTTGGAGAAGAATTTAGGATAGCTCGGGAAAATAGAAGAGTCACTAAGATCCTCGAAAAGACCTGTGGGTTAGGCCCACTCAAAAGAAAACACCGCTGAACAATTTTGAAGAGAGATTGCACCGGTTGAATTAAATGACTTGAATGAGATAGCAATCTCGAAAGAGCTTGAACGAATGCAGAGTGGAAACACGAATCTTCGAGATATCTTGAGCACTCCGGAATAACAAATAGCGAGAAGTAGAATGATAATGAGGTGCACCGGTATGAGAAGACATTGAAATGAGGAAAAAGGTATGATCAACAAAACTTGACTTGAATCCACCGGAGAAGAAAAGAGAACGAAGGATGATGAACTAGTAGAACATCTTCTTGAGAACCACCGGGTAAGAACATTGAAAGAAAAGAATGAAGATACTTCGCACAAATAAAAGGATACATGATTAAGAAATCTAAGTCCTTGAAGAAAAGGGGTGGGAGGGTGGGAAAAAAACAAAGACAACTTGGGATGAACGAAACAAACACCGTTGAGAAAACTTAGAATTGATCTCACAAATGTTGAAATGATCGGATCCACTTGAAGAGAAGCACACCGGTTGAAAAGGATTGACATGACAATCTCGATTGTCGAGAAGGATTGGTATTCACATCGGAGTATGAGAACACCATTTAGGAAAGGTATGGATTCAACATTTGACATTGAAGCAACTCGAATACCACAACTCAAAACAAAAACAAAGGACTTGGCTTGCAGAATAAGCCGAACAAACATATGATAGAGATTTCGTCCAAGTTTTCGTGGGGCCTACACGGCTCAATCAGACACAGCACCATCATGTACAAGGCAAAGGCACATGACATACAAAGCGCCCCCGAGTCGGCATAGCCAAGGACTCTTTAAGACACAACGAGACCATCAGAAACCAACCGTGAATAGGCGGACCACTAGACGCCGAACCCCAATTTCATATCATACATCCGCCGGAAAGATATCCTAAGAGCTACTTGAATTCCCACCTATGAAACACCCCAAATTTTCCGTTATGCAATCAGGTGTTGGGGATACAGGGAAGCAATATATCTCACCCAAACTAACAATCCCTACATCCAGCTTGTATCCATCCGTCAACACATAACCAAGAAACCTTCGAAATCGTGTACCTCAACCTTCAAAAGCATCCGTTATATGAAGTCATGGCAATACTCCCTGCACTCACCTCAAGATCGGGTTAGGGGTTATCTCACCAACAACTCGCATAAAAGAGATATTCGATGTCGGCGCATTAAACTCGTATTCCAGAATCAGAACGATAAAATTATGACGACAACACCTGGAGCTCAACTCCCCGACACCGCCACAACCCCTAAATGACAGGAGGCACCAAGAACAATGTTCTCGCATAAGAATATCGAACGATCCCAAGATACCCGCTGATCCTAAAAAAAATTTAGTGAAATTTGAGAAGAGGAAAGTCAAAACATCTACGCCAGATACCTCACCGTAGGTCAAGGACCGGGAGTAAAAAGAATCCTACTCTCCGATATATAATTCCTAAATGACTCAAAACATTTTTCTAGACACAACTCGACCGCTAAAAACGATCAAGCAGTGGGGCTCCTAAGGTCGGGGAAGGCTCTGATACCAACTTGTAACGCCCTCGATGCGGCTATATCTCCCACGTGTCGAAGCACGACTTTGAGGCATAACCGCATTGAAAGCAATGTTGCAAGTGAGGTAATCTTCACACAACCCATGTAATACATAAGGGAAAGAGATACATAGTTGGCTTACAATTGCCACTTCACACAATTACATGAATAAAGCATTACATCATACAGATACAATCAAGGTCCGACTACGAACCAAAATAAAAGAAGAACCCCAAATGCATAAAGGTCCACGATCGACCCCAACCGGGCTCCACTATCGATCAACTAGAACGAAACAACACAAAGGGCAAGATCTTCACCGAGCTCCTCCTTGAGCTTGGTTGCGCCACCGCCGGGTAACATAGGCACCGCAAACTGGTTTTGAAGTATCCGTGAGCTACGGGATTCAGAATCTCGCACCCATGAGATCAAGACTATTTAAGCTTATGGATAAGGTAAAGGCATGAGGTGGAGCTGCAGCAAGCGACTAGCATATATGGTGGCTACAATCGCAAAAGAGAGCGAGAAGAGAAGGCAAAGCACGGCCGATACAAGTATGATCAAGAAGTGATCCTATAGCAACCTCGCGCCAAGCATAACTCCAACATCAGAGTTCACTTCCCTGACTCACGAAAGAGACCATCACGGTTACACACGCGTTGATGTATTTTAATTAAGGTCAACTTCAGGTTTTCTACAACCGACATTAACAAATTCCCATCTGCCACATAACCGCTGGCACGGCTCGAAAGTTTAAACCTCGCAGGGTGTCCCAACTTAGCTCATGACAAGCTCTCGCGATCAACGGCGAATAGACCTTCACCCAAGACACTCCGATCGACTCGTATCCCGACATCAAGACATTTCGACAATGGTAAAACAAGACCAGCAAAGCCACCTCAATGTGCCGACAAACCCGATAGGAGCTGCACATATCTCGCTTCGTGGCACACCGGATTGTCCAAACTTCCGTAGGCCAGCCCAGAGTTGCCCCGTGACCACCGGCGGTCGACGGTTTGGACCAACACTCACAACGAGCACCGCCCGGGGTAATAAAGATGACCCTTGGGCTCCGAAACCCAAGGGAAAAAAGGCTAGGTGAGGCAAATGGTAAAAGGCAATGTTGGGCCTTGCCGACAAGTTTTATTCAAAGCGAATCGTCAGGGGATCCCATAAATCACCCGACCGCAGTAAGGAACGCAAAATCCGGGAACATAACACCGGTATGACGGAAACTAGGCGGCAAGAGTGGAACAAAACACTGCATAAGGCCGAGCCTTCCACCCTTTACCAAGTATATAGATGCATTAATAATATAAGAGATAGTGTGATATCCCAACAAGTAAACATGTTCCAACAAGGAACAACATCTCCATGTTCCAACGAGGAACAAACTTCAATCTTCACCGCAACTAACAACGCTATAAGAGGGCTGAGCAAAGCGGTAACATAGCCAAACAACGGTTTGCTAGGAATGGTTTCAAAGGTTAGAGGTTTGACATGGCAATTTGGGAGGCCGACAAGCAAATGGTAGGCATCGAGCATTGGAATAGCAAAAGAGCGAGCAAACTAGCATAGCAAAGATAGTAGTGATTTCGAGGGTATGATCATCTTGCCTCGAAATCCCGCAAGGAAGAAGAACGATTCCAAGAAGAAGACAAACGGACGAAGTCGAACGAATCCTCACAACTCCGAACGAAACCGGCTAACGAGAGAGGCAAACCGAAAGAAGCAAACAATATGGTAAACACACAAGCATAAACATGTCATGATGCACAATCAAGTATGATGCATGTCCGGTTTAATGAGGCATGGCATGGCAAAGTGCAACTAACAAAACTACAAGTTAGTGGAGCTCAATATGCAACGAAGTTGCATATTGACCTAACACCACATCAATTATTTAGTGCTCTCTCAAGGCTAACCAACAATATTAAATGTTGTTAAGCATGGCAAGAGGTGAAGCATAAATAAACTAAATATCTAGGTTTCCCTCACAGCGCTGCAACCCTTTCTCTCGATCCCATCTCCCTCTCCTTCGTCCTCCTACTGCGTCGTACACCCAGAGGAGCGAGAGATGCCCGCAGCCATGGCCCTCCTCGCCATATCACAATATCTCTTATATTATTAATGCATCTATATACTTGGTAAAGGGTGGAAGGCTCGGCCTTATGCCTGGTGTTTTGTTCCACTCTTGCCACCCTAGTTTCCATCATACCGTGTTATGTTCCCGGATTTTATGCTCCTAACGCGGTCGGGTGATTTATGGGACCCCTCGACAGTTCGCTTTGAATAAAACTTGTCCAGCAAGGCCCAACATTGGTTTTACAATTTGCCTCACCACCACCTACTTTTCCCTTGGGAGTCGCTTCTCGAGGGTCATCTTTATTCAGCCCCCGGCCAATGCTTGTCTAAGTGTTGGTCCAAACTAGAGCCACTTGCGCGCCACCGGGAAACTTGAGGGCTGGTTCTAATTGTACGTATGCTCATCCGGTCGTGGGCTCGAGACGAGATACGCTGCTACTATCGTGGATGTTTGCACGCCGAGGTCTTGCTGGTCTTGTTTTACCATTGTCGAAATGTCTTGTAAACCGATTCCGAGACCGATCGGGTCTTCCCGGAGAAGGTCTATTCCTTCGCTGATCGCGAGAGCATCATGGGCTGTTGGGACACCCCGTAGGGTATAAACTTTCGAGAGCCGTGCCCGCGTTATGTGGCGATGGGAATTTGATAATGTCCGGTTGTAGATAACTTGACACCAGATCCAATTAAAACGATCAATCCGCAGTGTAGCCGTGGATGGTCTCTTCTCGGCGGAGTCCTCGAAGTGAACACGGTTCTGTGGTTATGTTTGACGAAGTAGGTGTTCAGATCACCTCTTGATCATTGATAGCTTCACGACCTGCCTTTGTTTCTCTTCTCGCCTCATTTGCGTATGTTAGCCACCATATCATGCTTAGTCGCTGCTGCAACCTCACCACTTTACCCCTTCCTTTCCCATTAAGCTTTGCTAGTCTTGATACCCATGGTAATGGGATTGCTGAGTCCTCGTGGTTTCACGATTACTACAACAACAAATTGGTGTACAGGTTATGCGATGATCATGACGCGAGAGCGATGTTGCTTGTTTTGGAGTTTCTTCTTCTACTTCTTCGATCGGGGATAGGTTCCTGTGTCGGCAAGATGGGTTAGCAGTGGTGGATATTGTTTGAGTTTCTGTTTATGATTCATCCGTAGTCGGATGTTGTTCTTGTATGTTGTATTGTTTTATTCATGTGACATTGTATGTATCGGATGTATCCCCACTATTATGTAATGTTGATGTAATGATATCCACCTTGCAAAAGCGTCTTCAAGATGCGCTTCTATCTTTGGTGGGACCTTCGAGTTCCTTTAGGATAGGGTCGCATCTTGGGCGTGACATCATCCCCACCCCCAGGCCCCATGAGAGGGTCATTTTCCTTCCCCACTTCCTCCATGGACTGGTCTTTCCACTTCACCCTTTGTCCGGGGCTCACGCTCTACTAAGGCCTCGATTTCCATGATCCGGCGCCAAACTTCATCCTCAACATCTCGGCGCTTATCGCCGGGTGCGAGGCCTTCCTGATCCAGCCCCACTTCGCCAGGCTCAAGACCTTCAATGTCAAGCCGGTAGTGAAGGGCACTCAAGTGGAGTGCGGAGGCGCCATGTTGGGCAAGATGCCCAACGCCCTTGGTTCAAGGGGCCTTCGTGGAATCTATCAAGGGCGGCAGTCGGGTGGTTCGATATCACCGAGCCGCTGACACCTTACGGGGGCGGCGTCCAGTTCAGATCCGAATCCTTACTCAGCTCACCTCCCGAAAGAGAAGGGCTTGTTGTGGGATAATTCAAGGAGCCGACGGACTCCAAGCCTGTATCCGTGGTTAGTGAATAAAAAGCTCAGTTGGTTAACGTGGTCCAAGTCATGCTCGTCCGCCGATTCTCCCATGCCAAGAACGGGCATTCAATCTGTGGGAGTTCAATCCGAACAGCACTAGCGCTGAGCGGCTCTTCGACACGACATATAAGGCGCTCGAGGGTGCTATTTAAGGGCGCCAAGCCCCGTGATCCGCGATGTAAGATTGCGGATTTCACTGCAGCCGAGCTGACGAGGTAAGTGATTCTACCCTTTACGGGACACTTGTTGTTAATAGTTCTACCCTAAGCGGTTTCAATCTCCTTTCCCTTTGACAGACTAGATGAAGAAGGCCGAGCAGCTCATCCGCCTGCCCCATGCCGAAAATCCCAGAGACGCCTGCCTAGCGGGTTAGCTGGTCCCGCACCGCATGTGGTGCCGGAGAAGAAGGCCAAGAAGGTGGCCACGGTACTCAAAGAGTTCCTGCCAGTGTCCGACGACTGAGGCGGACTCTCCCAAGACGAGGAGGAGGAAGAAGACTTCTCCTGCAGGAGGGAGAGGAAGAGGAAGGCTTCCCTCATGTGGGAGGCCAAGGGTCCAAGAGGGGAAGAACTATTCTCGACAGCTCGCCAACACCAACGTTGGCGGCGAAGAGTGGCCTTCAAGGGCCAGCCTCCGCAAGATCGTAGTATCCGAATTCCTGAATGATTTATAATTTATCTTTGTGTCACATAGTGTCCTTCTAATGCCGTGATACCGCCCGCAGTCCGCCGATGATGATCTCGCCGCTTCATCGAAGGGTCATTGGCTCCGCGGATGTGGATTCCATCTCGACCGCTTCCACCGCGCCGCCGAGGACGCCGAGGTGGGATCCCGTGAAGGGACCCATCAGAGGAGGTCCGGAGGTGCCGCAAGGCAGCCTCCCCGGACTTTGCGCCGACTCCACACCGAACCCGCAGCGGTACCGGAGTCCGGCAGCGGCCCTTCGCAAGAAGGGCAAGACTGTGACGCCGGGCGCCTCTCGCCCAACCGGCGCCGGACAACTTGCCGGAGGCGCCAAAGGCGCTCCATCGAGGAAGAACACCGCACTATCATGAGTGCGGTGATTCGTAAGGTTCGCTCGCCAAGAGCGGGCCGACCGGCCTCGCAGAGCCTTCTAACATGCTTTGAGGTAAGAAGTTAAAATTATGTAATGTAATACCGCATAGACAAGAGTTTCGGTGCTCGGGCCTGTGTTCGGAAAGAAAAGCCGGACCGAGGATCTAAAAAGATATACGCAGGTTGCTAAAAAGTATGTCAATATGGGTGAGGGAGTCCTGACTAGGGGTGTCCAGACAGCCGACTATCATCGCCCACCGACTCCAAGACTACGAAGATACAAGATTGAAGACTCCGCCCCGTGTCCGGATGGGACTTTCTTGGCGTGGAAGGCAAGCTTGGCGATACGGATATGTAGATCTCCTACCATTGTAACCGACTCAGGTAACCCTAGCCCTCTCCGTGTCTATATAAACCGGAGGGCTTTAGTCCGAGGGACATAACCTCCATTACAACAATCATACCATAGGCTAGCTTCTAGGGTTTAGCCTCCTTGATCTCGTGGTAGATCCACTCTTGTACTACCCATATCATCAATATTAATCAAGCAGACGAGGGTTTTACCTCCATCGAGAGGGCCCAACCTGGGTAAAACATCGCGGTCCTCGCCTCCGTTACCATCCGCCTAGACGATAGTTCGGGACCCCTACCGAGATCCACCGGTTTTGACACCGACATTGGTGCTTTCATTGAGAGTTCCTCCGTCGCCACCGATAGGCTCGATGGCTTCTTCAATCAACAACGCTGTTCAGTGGTGAGACTTTTCTCCCGGACAGATCTTCAGATTCGTGGCTTCGCACCGCAGCTAATTCACTTGGCCATCCGGAGCAGATCGAAGCTATGATCCCGCCGTTCGTCAGTTCGAAGCCTAAACTTCACGCCCGACATCCGAGGGGACTTGATCTTCGACGGGCCCAAGCCACAGCCGAGCGTGCCGCACTATCACGATGGGCATGATCTAGCTCGCCACGACAAGGCCTTTTGTCGCCAGACACGAATCCGCCCCGCCCTTAGTCCGGAGCCGACGCCTGCATCAAGGACCGTGGCTGGACACCGCCGGGGCTGCAACTTCCACGATGATGGAGCCGAACACTATCCTTGTCCCTTGCAAAGCTCGTGACTCGAGGTGCCGACTTCGCCGGACCAATCTCCCCGCTTCGCCAATCAAATCTGATTGGGCGCCGTCATGGAGTTCACCGCCGCAGACATCTTCCAACACTCGCCTTTGGTGACATCCTAAATTGCTAAAACATCTTCGCTATCCGAGACCTGGCCGGACTATGGCCAGACGGTTGGGATACGGACGATGAAGAAATTCAAAGCCCACCCACCTCCCACTTTGTAGCCACTGCCGATTTATCTAACCGACATGTTAGACTATGACCAAGACATCGACAAGACGGACGCATTTATACCGAGACGAACAAGAACCAGCGCCACAGTGGCACTAGAAGACCACCTCGCATATGACATACACATGGTGGACACCCCAAAAGAGTGGGACGGCGAAGAAGCAGCGAAGGCAGATTCCTTAAAGAAACAGCTCAAGCGCCAATGTCACAAGCGCCATTTAAATCCCGCCATAGCAAGAATGGAGATTCCAGCACAGAGATAATAATACCACGTAAAGTGCCAAGACAATCCCTCCAAAGAAGATTCAGCACAGAGGATGCGTACAAGCCCTCACGAGAGCGGCAGATGAAGAGGTCGAGGATGATAATTACATACCTCCTCCAAAGACGAGGCAAGCCTCAACGACGACGAATTGCTGCGCTCAAGATCCCGCTTAACAAGAGCTGCTTGCAGACGCAGCTAATGGCCACAAAGAATAGCCCAAAGAAAAGCAGCAACAACTTCAAGCTGATCAAGACCTGCTGGCCGACAGATGGACCGAGGTCCTCGCGTCAAGAGTATGAACTCAACGCCTCCAGAGCTACCCAAAACGCAAGTTACTCCCCCGGTTAGAGGAGGAAGCATACAGACCATCATCACCAGCGCACAATACGGCTAACCGACCACCCCGTGGTTGTGACAGAGAAGCATCCAGCCTTCCATCAAGACCGCACTCTGTGCATCGCCGAAAAGTACGGGTTACGAGGAACGCTACCGGACTTGCGGGACATATTGGAGGATAAGGCAAGACAATCCAGATCCATCTATGGATCACGCGGGCGCCTACCACCCACTTACAAATACCGCCACGCCGATACAACAACTCCGCCGGGCCGAACACAGCAGCATAACACTCACCGAGCTACGCCGCGATATTGCTCAATATAGAGGCGCCGACACCCGCTTATGCTTCACTAACGGTAATGGATCATCAAATCCCGAGGGTTTAAACCCAAAACATTGAATCCTATGATGGCACAATGCACCTCGCGGTTTGGATCAAGATTATCTCCTTCACATCCATATGGCCCGCGCGACCATCTCCACGCCATCAAGTATCTCCCACTGCTTAAAGGACCAGCTCGGCATTGGCTTAACAGCTTGCCCGCAGAGTCAATTGGTGTTGGGAAGACCTAGAAGCCGCATTCTCGACAACTTCCAGTGGCATATGTGCGACCACCGACGCGATGACCTAAGCCACATAATTCAGCAGCCAGACGAATCGCCGACAGTTCTCGATGCGGTTCTAACAAAGAAAAATCAAATCGCCGACCGTCCGGATGCAGAGGCCCTCGCAGCCTTCAAACATAACATCCGCGACGAGTGGCTAGCCCGCACCTAGGACAGAAAAGCCAAATCCATGGCAACCTCACATCTCTAATGACCCGCTTCTGTGCGGGAGAGGATAGTTGGCTAGCTCGCAACAACAACCTCAGTAAAAATTCTGGCAGTCCGGATACCAAGGACCACAATGGCAGGTCGCGTCGAAGCAAAAAATAAACGCCGCATTAACGGTGACGACAAGGAGGATACGGCAGTCAACGCCGGATTCTGAGGCTCTAAACCCGGTCAGTGGAAGAAGCCATTCAAAAGAGCCACTCCGGGTCCGTCCAATTTGGACCGAATACTCGACCGCTTATGCCAGATAAATGGCACCCCCGAAAAGCCAGCTAATCACACCAACAGAGATTGTTGGGTATTCAAGCAGGTAGGCAAGTTAATTGCTGAAAACAATGACAAGGGGCTGCACAGCGACGACGAGGAAGAGACCCGACCACCGAACAATAGAGGGCAGAAGGGTTTCCCCCCACAAGTGCGGACGGTGAATATGATATACGCAACCCATATACCCAAGAGGGAGCGGAAACGTGCACTAAGGTTCTCTTGCCCGATCACTTTCGATCAAAGGGACCATCCGACCAGTATCCGCCATGGCGGATTCGCCGCATTGGTTTTAGACCCAATCGTTGAGGGATTTCACCTCACGAGAGTCTTGATGGATGGCGGCAGAGTCTCAACCCGCTTTATCGATACAAGCGCAAGATGGGCATAGACCTCAAGGATTAAACCTACAAAGACGACCTTCAAAGGCGCCATACCGGTGTTGAGGCCAATTGTACAGGCTCACCACACCGAAGTGGTCTTCGATCCCTGACAATTTCCGGATCGAGGAGTTAATCTTCGACATAGTCCCATTCCGCAGCGCTATCACGCTCGCCGGACGAACTGCGGTTTGCAAAGTTCAACGCGGTGTCGCATTACACATACCTCAAGCTCAAGATGCCAGGTCCTCGTGGAGTCATCACAGTCAACGGAAATACGGAACGCTCCCTCCGAACGGAGGAACATACAGCGGCTCTTGCGGCAGAAGTACAAAGTAGCCTTCTAAGGCAATTTTCAAGTCCGGCCGTTAAACGGCCGGACACGGCCAAACGGGCCCGGAGCAACATCAACCAAGACCACCTAGCACGTTCCAAGCACGCGTAGCAATGCGGCCCCAACCCCAGCCCTCGCATAATTGCAAGACCAACCATCCGCGTACATCATAACGCTCTGGAGATACCATGGGCCTAGGGGGAGGGGCACGACTACAACATACCCAGAGTACGGCTCGACCACACTGGGGGCTCCCAAGTGTGTCGCTCTTTTTTATCATTTTTTCTCTTTATTTACACAGGACTCCATTCACTGAGGTTCTGCTCGCGCGTGAACCCGCCGAACTCACGATGCAACAGCCAGGAAGGGAAGAAGGCTACAACGAACACTCAGGTGGTCTCCATTACGAGCATTAAATTTGATTATACACACCAACCGCAGCCCACCCCTCGAGGGGGACATGTTTAATTAGTCCAACTCTTGCTTATCAAGACTATTTGTATAATTCCGCACTCATAGCAGTAATTCCTTGAATAAATAACGATCATTCTTTTGCCCGTTATTGCATTACTTTACACATATGTTCATTAATGACATCTTGCACCAGATATTTTGGTACGATCAATACACCAGGCTTATGTTCCCCAGTGATTATGGTGTGATAAGTCCGAAAACTTTCACAAGTGCGCACCTCAACTTATAGCATTATATGAATCAGCTCTAATCATGTCTTGGGTCAATAGTTGGGTTTGCCTGCTCCCACGCTTTGGTGCCTTACGCCCGCTCACGGGCTAAGGTGGTACTGGAGAACCACTGCGATTGCGCCAGGTTGAGCCGGGCGAGCGCCAAAGGAGAAAGCTAAACCGACTGGCATGGTAAGGCGAGAGATCGGTCGCTGTTCGAGAGGTCTTTTCGGTCCCTAAAGACTAATGCCGCCGAGCGGCACCGGATGATGTCCGACGAAGGCGTGATAGCGCCTCAATTCGGTCTTCCGATACCGGGGCTTCACCAAATTTAAAATTATAGAATTCTATGGCTAAGGAGAGTGTTCAAGCATTATAAGTCCGGTTGCCTTGTTCGCTGTGTTGAGCGCCTCCCTAGATGGACCCAAAATGGGAACAAGAATGCTCAAGTTTATCCCAACACCCCATCACTAGTGGTATGGGGCTGAAGCGATTTACTTGACATCTCTCGATTTTATAAACGGCCGCATGTATGTAATATTTTAAATTAAACAAGCGCTGCTTAGCGATATGAACAAAGTCTTCAAGCATGATAATACATAGCGAAGTTTACTCAAGAATTACATCTTTAGCACTCATCCGCAATATTGCGGCACCCTTCAGATAGTCTTATAGTACATTTCGGGCGACGATACTTTTTTACCGGGCGGCGGGTCAAGAAGAAGCCTTCCGATCCAGCCTGCCCCAAAGGCACCTTTGTGCGGGCAAGGGCCCGACGAGCACCTTTCAATACAAAGTGAGCGCTTGATGACTTCCACCTGTGGCGCAGATCCACCAGCTGCCGCACAAGGTCAAGTAGCTCCTGTGCATGGCTTGTCCAGCCACAGCCTGACTATGAGGCCCTTCATGGCCTCCTCACCGCCAGGAGCTCGACCAGCTGTTTCACTGGTCGCTAGGGGCACAGATGGCCGGCCTCAGCAGATCGAGACCAGAAGACCTTTCTCCGCTGAGCCCTCCTCGCCATGCAGAGAATGCGCGCATCGGATACACCGCACGGAAGATCTCAAACGCCGCTGGAGAGCTCCGAATTCGGTAAGTGTCGTAGTTTACATTAACATGCTTGCTTTGCATGAAAAATGCCTTACCCGCCGCTATCTTCTTCACATCTTCAACCTCCGAAGGGCCTTACGGCCTCGGCCTTGGCGGACTTGGCACTTTTGAGAGCCGAGGCGAGCTCGACTCGAAGTCTTGAGTCGCGCCCAAACTCTCATGCTTCTCCATGAGAGCCCGGAGCTCTTGCCGCACTTCCGCCACCCGCCTCGCTTTCTCGCTCTCTGTTGTTCCGGCCAAAGATTATGATCGGGTCAGGACACAGACTCCTTCAGGTTGCCACCTTGTTAGTGGCCCCGCAGATCCACGTTATCCTTGTCATTTTTATTGCAACCTAAATCCTTTTCTCAGAAGGTAACTTTCAAAGTGGTGTTACTCACCTTCTTTGTAACCTAAATCCTTTTTGGCACGGGCCGAGCTCTTGCTCGACCGCCGAGATCCTGCTTAACGCACCGACCTCAGCAACAAGGCGGCAGAGGTCAGCAACAAGCCTCGCAAAACCCATATTGACATATTTTTAGCAACCTCACGATATCTTTTAGATCCTCAACCGCTTTTCTTTCCAACACCGAACCGAGCATCAGGGGCTACCGTTATGCGTATTACATTACATAATTTTAACTTACCTCAAAGCCCGTTAGAAGGTCGCTGCAGTTTCGTCAGCCCGCTTGGCGACTGATCTTTTTGAATCACCGCCATGATAGTGCGGTGTTCCTCCTGATGGAAGCGCTTTGAGCGCCTCCAATAAGTTGTCCGCGCCCGTTGGACGGGGCCGGTAAACACGGTCTTGCCCTTCTTGCGAGGTCAGCCGCGGACTCGAACCACCGCAGTTCCGGCAGAGAGTCCAGCAAGAAGTCCGGAGGCTGCCTTGCGCACCTCCGAGCCTCCTCCCAATGGGTCCTTCCCGATCCCACTCGGCTCCTCAGCGCGCGAGGGGTGGAGGCAATCGAATGGATTCCACATCCGACGAGCCAACGACTCCGCCGACGAAGCAGGAGATCATCATCGGCCGGACTGCAGCAGATATGCATTAGAAGGACACTATGTGACACAAAAGAAATTGCAGATCATTCAGGATCCGGATACTTACGATCTCGCCGAGGCCTAGCCCTTGAGGGCCACTCTTCACCGCCAATGTTGGTGTTGGCGGAGCTGTCCGGGGAATGGTTCTTCCTCTGACCCTTCGCCTCCCCCGCTGGGGAAGCTCTTCCTATTCTCTCTCTCTCCTCCGGAGAGAGTCTTCTTCCTCCTCCTCATCTTCGGGAGGATTCCGCCGAGTCGCTTGAGACCTGAAAACGGGAACTCTTTCGAGTGCCCTTGGCCACCTTCTGGTTTTTCTCCCAAGCACCACATGCGTGCCGAAACCAGCAACCTCGCTAGACGGGCGCCCACGGGTCTTCGCATGGGAGCCGCAGATGAGCTGCTCGCCTTCTTCATCCATTCCCGCCAAAGGAAAAGGGAGATTAAACCCGCTTAGGGTCAAACTATTAACAACAAGTGTCCCGTGAAGGGGTAGAATCACTTACCTCGCTACCAGACGCTATGAGTGAAATCCGCGATCTTCCATCGCGATGCGGGGCTTCGCCGCCTTAAACAGCACCTCCAGCACCTTCAGACGTCAGGTCAAGAGCCCGCCAACGCTCGGTGCTGTTCCGGATTGAACTCCCACGATTGAATGCCCGTTTGGCATGGGAGAATCAAGGACGAAAGCATGACTTGGACCACGTTAACTAGCTTGAGCTTTTTATTCACCAGCTTCGGATACGTGCTTGAGTCCCGCCACCTCCTTCGAATTACCCCACAAAGAAGCCCTTCTTTCCAGAGGTGAGCTGCGAGGATTCCAGATCTGAACTCGGGGCCGCCACCACGAGGGTCGCTGCTCGGTGACATAGAACCACCTCGATCGCCACCCCTTGACGGATTCCACGAAGGCCCTTCAATTCAAAGGACGCTAAGCATCTTGCCCAACATGGCGCCCAAGACTCCGCTTGAGTGCTCTTCACTACCTTCGCTTGACATTGAAGGTCTTGAGCCACAAGTCAAGTGGGGCTGATGCAGAGAAGGCCTCGCACACGATGATAAACACCGAGATGTTGAGGATGAAGTTCGCACCGATCATGGAAATCCAGGCCGAGTAGAACATGACCCCTGCATAAAGGGGTGAAGTGGATAGCCCAGTCCATGGAGAAAGTGTGGAAGGAAAAACGACCTCTCATGGGGCCTGGTGGGATGAGCTGCCTCGTCGGGCAGCCGGTGCGCGGGCGCCGCCGAAAGGTATCCGCGCACAAGAAGCTTTTGTGATGTGCTCCTCCTGACGTGGAGGCCAACCATTTACCTCCCGCCCGACATGGTCGGAGAAGGTCGAGATGAGATGCGCGAATCTTGGGCGCTGGAGCTCGAAAGTGCACGGAGATGGATAAGCAAAGGAGGAAGAAGGCGAGGTGAAAAGGTGAATCCTTATCCCTTATATATAGGCGAACGAAGACTATGCGCCCCCACTAGCCCGGTAAAACTTGCTTATCTCCTGCGCCACCATCAATGGCGCGTTGGGTTACCCACGCCCGTATTGATGAGAATCTCGAATAAGGGGAACACGACCGCTCGACAAGACGCGTTAAGGAAACCGCTTCGCTAAACGCGACCGAGGCGGTATAATAAAAACGATTCAAGTAAAGGCTTGGTAGGGTGACGCCATGCCGCAAAATACGCCAACAGATTGAACTTGTGTACATTTTATTCTCTACGGTGGAATGTGGAATTTATTTTGCAGAGCCGACACTATCCTCGGTGTTCATGATCTTCTCTCGATTATTTAAGGGAGGAACCCGCTTTGCAATGCCGAACATTATGCGCTACCGGACTCATCGCCATTGAAGCCAGTGTTCAGGGGCTACCGAGGGAGTCCTCGACTAGGGGTGTCCGACAGCCGGACTATCATCGCCCCGCAACTCCAAGACTACTTAAGATACAAGATTGAAGACTCATTCCGTGTCCGGATGGGACTTTCCTTGGCGTGGAAGGCAAGCTTACGATACGGATATGTAGATCTCCTACCATTGTAACCGACTGTAACCCTAGCCCTCTCCAAAGGTTCATATAAACCGGAGTGCTTTTAGTCCGTAGGACATAACCTCCATTACAACAATCATACCATAGGCTAGCTTCTAGGTTTAGCCTCCTTGATCTCGTGGTAGATCCACTCTTGTACTACCCATATCATCAATATTAATCAAGTAGGACGACGGTTTTACCTCCATCGAGAGGGCCCGAACTCGGGTAAAACATCATGTCCCCGCTTCCTATTACCATCCGCCTAGACGCACAGTTCGGGATTCCCTACCCGAGATCCGCCAGCTTTGACACCGATAATGGTTTTGCAGGCTGCTGCCGACCTCTGCCGCAGACCGATCATGGGAGGTCGCATTGAAGCAGATTCGAGCGGTCCGAGCAAGAGCTCGGCCGTGCCAATAAGCAGCTCAAGGACAAAGAAGGTGAGTAACACCACTTTGAATAGTTATCTTACAGAAAAGGATTTAGGTTGTAATAAAAGAATAACAAGGATAACATGGGTACTACAGGGGCCACGAACGAGGTGGCCACCCTGAAGGAGGCTGTGTCCGCGGCCGAACGCAATGCGGCCGCGGAACGGGCAGAGCGAGAGAAGCAGGAGGCGCAGGTGGCGGAGGTGCAGAAAGAGCTCCGGGCTCTCATGGAGAAGCATGAGAGTTTGGAGCGCGACTCAAAGACTCGAGAGTCCGATCTCGCCTCGGCTCTCGAAAGTGCCAAGTCCGCCAAGGCCGAGGCCCGTAAGGCCCATCAGAGGTTGAGGATGTGAAGAAAATAGCGTGGGTAAGGCATTTTCATGCAAAGCAAGCATGTTAATGTAAACTACCCGACACTTACCCGACTCCGAGCTCTCCAGGGCGCTTGCAGATCTGCCTAGAAGGTGTCCGATGTCAGCCAAGATTCTACCGGGCGCAGGAGGGAGCTCAACGGAGAAGGTCTTCGTCTCAAGATGTCGAGGCCGCCATCCGGCTTCTTAGCCACCACTGAAGCACCGGGTCGAGCTCCACAAGGTAGCCGAGGAGGCCATGAAGGACCACATAGTCCGGCCAGGGCTGGAGAGGCCATGCCCGGAGCTACTTCTGCTCGCAGGCGCGGCTGGTGGATGCGTGTCTCCTAGGTTGAGGTCATCAAGCACCTACCAGACAAGGTGCTCATCGGGCCCTTGCCCGCAAAGGTGCACTGGGCAGGCTGATGCGAAGAGGCTTATCACCGACGCGCGCTTAGCGGGCAAGGAGTATCGACGCTCAAATGTACTATAAGACTGTCTCAAGGGTGCCCGCAAGATTGCGGATGAGTGCCCCAGAGATGTAATTATTGAGTAAACTCGCTATGTATTATCCTCGCTGAAAACTTTGTTCATATGCGCTAGCAACCCTTGTTTAATTTAAAATATTACCTTCTCAGGCGGCCGCTTATAGAATCTGAGAGATGGCAAGTCGTCGGCTTCACCCCCCATGCCACTAGTGTGGGTGTTCGATAAACTTGAGCACTCTTGTTCCCATTTTTGGGTCCATCTAGGCAAGCGCCAACACAACGTAACAAGGCAACCGGACTTATAATGCTTGAACACTCACTTAGCCATAGAATTCTATAATTTTAAATTTCGTGAAGCCCCTAGTATTCGAAGACCGACTGGGCGCTTATCCACGCCTTCGCCGACATTATCCGGTTCGCCTTCAAGCGGCATAAGTCTTTAGGGACCCGAAAGACCTCTCTAACAGCACCAGTCTCGCTTTATCATGTCGGGCCAGTTTTAGCTTTCCATCGAGGCGCCGCCTAGCTCAACCGGGCGCAATCGCAGTGGTTCTCCCAAGGCTACCTTAGCCGACGGAACGGAACATAAGGTACCAAACATGGGAGCCGTGCAAACCCAACTATTGACCCAAGACATGATTCGAGCCGATTCAGATAATGCTATAAGTTCGATGCCGTGACTTGTGAAAGTGTTCGACTTATCACACCATAATGCAGGGAACATAAGCCTCTGGTGTATTCGGCCGCACTAAAATATACGGGTGCAAGATGTCATTAGTGAACATATATGTAAAGTAATGCAATTACAGCAAAAAGTGCTGCATTATTTATTCAAGGAATTCTGCTATGAGTGCGAATGATACAAATAGTGCGGTAAGCATGGGATTGGATTAAATAAACATGTCTCTCCAGTGGGTGGGCTGCGATCGCGTGTATATAATCAAATTTAATGCTCGTAATGGAGACCACCGAGTGTTCGTCGCAGCCTTTTTTCCTCCCCGCTGTTGCATCGGGAGTTTGGCGGTTCGCCACGGATAGGGCCTCTCGTGAACGGAGTCCTCGTATACAAAGAAGGAAAATAGAAAAAAATAGAAAAGAGCAACACACTTGTGAGCCCTCGTGTGGTCGAGCCGCACTGGTCTGCTAGGTCGTGCCCTCCCCCTAGGCCCATGGTATCTCCAGAGCGTAATGATGTACGCGAGGGTTGGTCTTGCAATCATGCGAGGGCTGGGGTTAGGGCGCATTGCTACGTGATGCTCGGAACATGCCAGGTGGTCTTGGTTGATGTTGCTCGTGCACGCTTGGTGCGGTCCGCCGCTTAACGGACGGACTCAAAAATTGCCTTAGAAGGCTGCTCAGATTTCGCCAGAGAGTCAGCCAGATGTTCCTCCGCTCGAGGGGCGCCCGTATTTCTTTGACCGTGATGACTCCACGAGGCCCTGCATCTTGAGCTTGAGGTATGCGTAATGCGGCACCGCTGAACTTTTGGAACGCGGTTCATCCGAAAGCAGAGCATGATAGCCGCCATGAACGGGACTATGTCAAGATTAACTCGCCCGAAATTGTCCGGGATCCAAGACCACTTCCGCAGTGACCGAGCTCGCATAATTGGCTCAACACCTGGTATGACGCTTTGAAGTTCGCCTTTGTAGGTTTAATCTTGAGGGGTCTATGCCCATCTTGGCGACCGTATCCTCGATAAAGTAGGTTCAGCACGCCGCCGCCCATCAGACTCTCGTGAGGTGAAATCCATCCACGATTGGGTCTAAGACCAATGCGCGAATCCGCCATGGCGATATCGGTCGGATGGTCTCTTTGATCGAAAGTGATCGGCAAGAGGACCATGGATTGAACTTAGGGCGATCGCTCCATCGCATATACGCCCCTTTAGTGCACGCTTCCGCCTCCCTCTTGGGTATATGGGTTATGATATCATGTTCACCGTCCGCACTTTGTGGGGGAAACCCTTCGCCCTCTATCGCTCGGTGGTCGGGTCTTTCTTCGCCGCTGTTGTGCAGCCCCTTGTTGTTGTTTCGCAATTAACTTGCTCGCCGCTTAAATACCCAACAATCTCGCTGGTGTGGTTAGCTGGTTTTCGGGTGCCATGTATCCGCATGAGCGGTCGAGTATTCGCCCAAATTGACGGACCCGAGTGGTTCTTTAAATGGCTTCTTCCACGACCGGTTTAGAGCCTCGAATCCGCGCCGACCGCCAGATTCTCATTGTTGTCGCCATAACACGCGCTTTGTTTTGCTTCAACGTGACTCGCCGCCAGGTCCTTAGTATCCGGACTGCCAAGATTTTATCGAGGTTGTTGCGCAGCTAGCCCAGTTTATTCTCTCCCGCCAGTAAGCGGTCATTAGTGATGTGAGGGCTGCCATGGATTTTGGCTTTTCCCTCGCCCTAGGTGCCGGGCTAGCCATTCGTCGTGGATGTTATGTTTGAAGGCTGCGAGGGCCTCTCGATCCGGACAATGATGATTTGATTTTTCTTTGTTAAGAACCGTGGTCCGAATCGCTCGGTCGATTCGTCTGCCGCTGAATTATGTGGCTTAGGTCATCGCCGCCGTGGTCGCATATATGTGCCCTAGAAGTCATTGGCGAATGCGGCTTCCGTGTCTTCCCAACACCCAATTGACTCAAGGGCAAGCTGTTAAGCCAATGCCGAGCTGGTCCTTAAGCTTGAGGGGAGATACTTGATGGCGTGAGATTGTCGCCGGGCCATGTGGATGTGAAGGAGATAATCTTCGATCCACACCGCTGGGTCCGGCTGCATCATCGTGAGGATTCAATGTTTATGGGTTTAAACCCTTCGGGATTTGATGATCCATTACTGCCAAAGGAAGCATAGCGGTGTGCGCGCTCAGATTGAGCAATATCACAACGTAGCTCAAGAGAGCATTGTCTCAGAGTTCGGTCCGCCGGAGTTGTTGTATCCGCTCGACAGATTCGCCGGGTCGGGGGTGCCCACGTGATCCATATATAGATCTGGATTGCCTTGCTTTGTCCTCCAATACATCTAAGCAAGTCCGGCGCTGCTCTTGGCTTCAGACTTTTGGAGCGATGCCGGGCACGGTCTTTTGTGGAGGGCCTGGATGCTCTTCCACGCGCGACCACGGGTGGTCGGTCGGTCAGACAGCGCATGGCGATGAAGGTATGTATGCTTCCTCCTCTAATAGGGGAGCAACTTATGCTTTTGGGTAACTCTTGAGGGACGCTCGAAGTTCATATTTCGCCGCGAGGACCTCGTCCATCTGTCGGGTTCGAAACGCTAATATGCGAACCCTATCCAAAAGGAACTCAAGGTCCCACCAAGGATAGACCCGCATATTGAGACACTTTTGCAAGGTGGATATCATTACATCAACATTACATAATAGATCGATACATACATAAGGCATACAATGCCACACTAATACAACAATACAACATATAAGAACAACATCCGACTACGGATGAATCATAAATGTAAACTCAAACAATATCCACCTCGCTAGCCCAGGCTGCCGACCGAACCTATCCCCGATCAAGAAGAAGCGTAAGAAGAACTCAACGCAAGCAAGCATCGCTTCACGCCATGATCATCGTACAACCTATACCTGCAACTGTTGTTGTAGTAATCTGTGAGCCACGAGGACTCAGCAATCCCATTACCATGGGTATCAAGACTAGCAAAGCTTAATGGGAAAGGAAGGGGTAAAGTGGTGAGGTTGCAGCAGCGACTAAGCATATATGGTGGCTAACCAACGCAAATAAGAGCGAGAAGAGAACAAGCGGAACGGTCATGAAGCTAGCAATGATCAAGAGGTGATCCTGAACTCCTACTTACGTCAATCATAACATAGAATCCGTGTTCACTTCCCGGACTCTGCCGAGAAGAGACCATCACGGCTACACGCGCGGTTGATGCGTTTTAATTCGGATCTGGTGTCAAGTTATCTACAACCGGACATTAACAAATTCCCATCTGCCACATAACCGCGGGCACGGCTCTCGAAAAGTTTATACCCTCAGGGTGTCCTAACTTAGCCCATGACAAGCTCTTGTGATCAACAAAGGAATAGACCTTCTCCCAGAAGACCCGATCACCTCAAATCCCGGTTTACAAGACATTTCGACAACGGTAAAACAAGACCAACAAAGCCGCCTGATGCGCCGACAATCCCGATAGGAGCTGCACATATCTCGCTCGTGGCAACACCGATGAGCACTCGCACAACTAAAACCAGACTCAAGTTTCTGAGGGGGGCGCCAAAGGATTTCTAGTTTGGACCAACACTTAGACAAGCATTGGCCCGGGGGGGCTAAAATAAAGATGACCCTTGGGTTAATTACTCCCAAGGGAAATATAGGTGGTGGTGAGGCAAATGGTAAAACCAATGTTGGGCCTTGCTGGACAAGTTTTATTCAAAGCGAACTGTCAGGGGGGTCCCATAAAACACCCAACCGCGTAAGGAACACAAAATCCGGGAACATAATACCGGTATGACGGAAACTAGGGCGGCAAGAGTGGAACAAAACACCAGTCATAAGGCCGAGCCTTCCACCCTTTACCAAGTATATAGATGCATTAATAATATAAGAGATATTGTGATATCCCAATAACCCTGTCCACCATGGAGCAATATTCAACTTCACCTGCATCTAGCAACTCTATAAGAGGGGCTGAGCAAAGCGGTAACATAGCCAATCAATGGTTTGCTAGGAATGGTGTCAAAGGTTAGAGGTTCATGGCAATATGGGATGGCTTGATAAACGGGTAATAGGTAGCGCAGCATAGCGATAGAACGAAGCAACTAGCATAGCAATGATAGTAGTGAGATCCAGGGTAGCGGTCATCTTGCCTGAAATCCCGCTAGGAAGAAGAACGAGTCCATGAAGAAGATGAAGCCACGAAGACGAACCACACATAGACGAACGAATCCTCACGATCGCAACGAAACAGGAACTAACAAGAAGAAGCACACAACAAGGTAAACACACCACACATGGACAAGACATGATGCACAACAAGCATGATGCATGACAAAGCTACATGAAGCTACTCATGGCAAGAGATGATGCAAACAAGAACAACACATCAAGGCAAGTTTAAATGAGGCCGGGAACAACATATAACAATTCCGGTAAGTCCTCATATGCAAATTTCAAAATTGGTCCAGAACTGAATAACCCTTATGTTCAAGTTGTTAAATAGCAATTTAAGATGCACCAAGATGATCTACACGAAATTCTAGTCAAGTTACATATAAAGTTCATTAGATTTGGAGCTACGGCCTAGAAGATATGAGCAAAACAAGTTAAACATGACATTGATGCAAAATGCATACAAACATCAAGCAAACACACCAAAACAAGGATGCAACATGATAATATGAAGCTACATGCAAAATCAACCAAGTTTCAAGTAGAGCACACTCAAAACGGAGCAACGGTGCAACACATACACTCTATACAAGTCATAACAACAATCTGTCCATAACAGCAACTAGGCATCTTACAAGCATCAAAACAACATGCTACAGCACCCCAACATAATAACAGAAGGCATGGGCATGAAGTACAGGTAAAGCATAACAAAACATGAACACTGAGCTATCTCCAGAAAAGACTAGAACATGCTCAAAAAGACATGGTAAGATTGCAAATAATAACAGTTTCAGACTTATCAGGAAATAACATCAGGTTGCAATGTTTAGAGCTAGCAAACAAAAAGTTACAGGAACTTACCATGGCAAACAAAGGTATGGCATGAATCTACTAATTGCATAGATCAAAAGTCCCTTACTGACCATAAGCCAAAAGGGCACGGAAAATATGATGGCACCCATGTAAACGTGGCAAGTTATATTACAGATTCAAACATGGCAGGAACAACAATAAGTAGGCTTGTTCGTGAGCTTGAACCACTCACCACAGAGCAATACATGGCATGGCAAGGCAACCAACAGCAAGAAGACATGTTTATGAAGCTAATCATGCCAAGAACAAGTTCATAGGGCTCATGGATCACTAGGAAAACACGTGGAAACAACTGAACTTAATGTAAACAGGCTGACAGCAACATTATGAAGCAACTTTAGAGCAAGATTACAACATGATACAGCAGGCTATAATTGCAACCAAGGGCATGAATGGATAGAGCAAGACATGTATATCAAAACATATTTATAGAGCATCTCCAGATTATGCATAGAACAACTAGTAGAATCATGTTTACATAGCAACAAAATATAACAGAATCTGTCAGGAAAACAGCAACAGCAAGTACACTACTTAACAAGCTCGATTCACTCACCACAAGTCATTGCATGACAAGATAAGCATAGCATCATCAAGAAGACATGTTTATGTAACCAACCAAGGAAAGAACAAGTCCATAGCATGCAAGGATCAACTATAGCAACCTTGGCTAAATTGAATAACAAGTAAACAATCTGCCAGGAAACATTTTGAAGCGAAAGTAGAGCACCAAAATGATATGCTATACTACACCATAATTGCAAATAAGGGCATGAATGGATAGACAATAACCATATGTTCAAAACACCCTTAGTGAAGTATCTCAAAATATGCATGGATCTCTCTCAGAAAGCAAACAAGTTTACATGGCATACAAATAATAAAGCAGTATCAGGACTAAAATCAGCAACATCACGATGCCTAGTTTGCATGCTTGTGCTAGTAACCACATTGATCACAAAAA
Source organism: Aegilops speltoides (assembly GCA_021437245.1). Classification (NCBI taxonomy): domain Eukaryota; kingdom Viridiplantae; phylum Streptophyta; class Magnoliopsida; order Poales; family Poaceae; genus Aegilops; species Aegilops speltoides. Next base: position 1,521 of record JAHHZJ010002882.1, on the reverse strand, counting down.
TACATGGCATACACCCCTAGAAAGATGGCATGGCATAGATCAAAACACATGAAGACATCAACTCATAGGATGCACACATCAAACATGGCAAACCGACAAATGAGCAAGTTATAATGGCCAAAGAGATTAACATCAACATGCACCCTTCCAACAAAGATTTCGCATCAAGATGAGCTCAAATGAAAAATGATGCAATGGAATGAAATGAAGTACTCGTCGAGACAAACAATTTGACATATTACACACATGAAACGGAGCTACGGATGCAGAGATACAATGGGATGAACATGGCATGATAATGCAAAAATATGGGGACTTAGGCATTTCGGGGCAACCTCCGTGATTTCACGGCTTAAAGCGGGCGGCGGATCTCGCCGATCCGAAGGCGCTGGCGGCCGGAGTTGTCGGTTTCGGGCGCCGAGAGGTCGGGAAGCTGCCGGAGGAGGGCCGCCGGGCGTGAGGGCGGCGAGGCGGCGGCGAGGCGCCGAGGAGTTTGCCGGAAGCGCGGCGGGCGCGCAGAAGCTTGGCGGCGAGGGCGGTGAGCGGCGGGCTGAGCGATCCGGGGCGCGGGAGCGCGGCGACGGGCGGCGAGGATCGGGCGGGCGGCGCGGGCGCGACGGGGTCGGAGGCGGCGGCGCTGGGGCCGAGGCGCGGCAGGCGCGGTCGGCGGTGGCGGGCGCTGCCGGACGGGCTTCCCGCTGGCTCGGGCGGGCCGGGCGGCGCGGGGGCGGAGCGGCGACGTGGCGTTCCCGGATTTTCAAGTGGGCGGCGCTGGACGTTCGGGCGCGACGCGACATGTCCGGCGGGCGGAGAGGAGCGGGCTAGGGTTTCGGGGAAATGATCCGAAAATGGAGAGGGGAAGACGTTTTTATAGGTAGAGGGAGCTAGGAGAGTCCAAATAAGGAGCGGTTTTCGGCCACGCGATCGTGATCGAACGACCGAGAGCATGGAGGGGAGTTTGCTGGGTTTTGGGCCACTTTGGAAGGGGTGTTGGGCTGCAACAAAAGAGGGCTTTACGGTTACCCGGTTAACTGTTGGAGTTTCAAATGACCTCCAAATGGCACGAAACTTGACAGGCGGTCTACCGGTGGTATACCAAGGCCACTTGGCAAACCTCGGGCCATTCCGAGAACGTTTAACACCCACTCACAACAGGAGAGAAAAGGGGAACGCCGGGGGACATAGGAGCGCCGGATTGCAAAACGGACAACGGGGAAAAGGCTCGGATGCATGAGACAAACACGTATGCGAAAAGAGATGCACATGATGACAAGATAAAATGCATATGATGACATGGCAAAGTGCAACACGCAAGAAAATGACATGGCAATGACGACGAATTACTGGAAGACACTCGGCGATCGAATCCGGCGCATACATCGCCGCCAGTTCTGATCAGCTTGAAGATGTCGCATTTTTTCTTAGGCTATTTGCCATGGCGATAAGCCCGCTTAAAAACGCCTTGTTCGACGGGATCCTCCAAAGACGACATTTTAATTGGCCATTGAGGCTTGCCTCGCT